>PVJA010007286.1:0-69268 GCA_004027025.1 Myocastor coypus | reverse complement strand
AAAAAAAAAAAAAAAAAAAAAAAAAAAAAAAAAAAAAAAACAAAACAAAAAAATGAATCACCAGAAAGGGAAATAAGAGATGTCCTCTGAGAGGACAATCAATTCAAATCTCTGCCAGTAAATATGAAGCTATTTGTATTTATGTGACTGTGTCCTTATATATGCTGTGATCTACTTTCTTTTGTAATCTAAAGAATAATGAAAGGGAAATTATTTTAGCAAACAGTGTAAAAGAGATCTTTTGTTTTGAAAGTATCTCAACTCTGAAAAATGTTTGATACTTAATAACTTTATCATATAAGAGCTATTTCTACTATAGATCTACTATAGATCAAACAATCCATACTGTAAAATTATTTAACTTTCAACGTGACAATAATCCTTTGATTTTATTGCTTCAAAATATGAGTAAAATGTATGTTGATGAGCAGAAAATAATCATCAGAAATAAAAAAAAATACCCAGCCTAGTAGATATTAGTTATGGTTTGGATCTGCAATGTTCCCAAAGGCCAGCTTATAGGGGCTTGGGAGCATGCAGACTCCGAGCTGGCCACGGGACTTGTCCATCAGCAAGCTCATACCCCAGTGAAATAACAATGACAGGAGGTAGGCATTAGTCAAAGAGTGTCTCTCTCTCTCTCTCTCTCTCTCTCTCTCTCTCTCTCTCTCACACACACACACACACACACACACACACACTTTCCAGTTTATCATGAGGCAAACTACTTTGCTGCACTGCATGCTCTCCAATGTAACGATTCTGCAGCGGTGCAGAGCCAGAGGCAAGTGAGCCAAGCGATCATGAACACAAAGCTCTCCCAGTAATAGCAATGGTGTCCCGAGAAGTTCCTGCTCAGGAGCCAAAATACATCTTTACTCCACTCCGTTGATTTTCTTGAGTATTTTGCCACAGTGACAGAAAGCTAACTAGTATGGTAATGATAACTGTTTTATGACGTGCTCTACATAGTCTCATTAAGGGATGGCCAGATAGCTCAGCAGACTAAGAGCCTGCTTAGGCAAGTTCAGGGATCGGGGTTCAATCCCAGCTACCACATGCCTTAGCAGCCCCATCCCTAGGTACACTGAGCCAGCAGTTAATTTTGGCTGTGGTGATGCATGCCTGGGATCACAGCAGTCGGGAGGCTGAAAACAGGAAGATCACTGTGAGTTTGACCTGTATGGTGAGAGTCAGCATGTACACACAGAAAAAAGCAGCTATATAGTTTCATTAGCTACTTTAGTATCCTACTTCAGTACTACAGGCAAAATCTCAGGCTGGATAATCAGGTATGCAAAAAGCAACTTCCTTAAATGTTTTGAAGACTGAAATGAATTTCTGTTCATTGGACTTAAAGTAATTTATCTCTCCATTATTTGTGTGTGTGTGTGTGTCTACTAAATTCAAAGAGTTGCATATAATTTAGTTTCAATAAAATTGCAGTGCAAATTCTAGTTATCTGAATGATCTTTTGGGCAGGGTAGACAAAATAGACTCTCTGATCATCACTGGGAGTAGGAGGTACAACGGGGGCCTAGCTGGTTACCTCCTCCTCTACCCAACCTCTGTTGGCATGATGGGTTTCCTCAGTCATGCAGAACTCATGGTTGTTTGACCTGACGAATGTTAGCTGGCCTTCACCAAGAGTACTAAATTTCCACTCTGTGGGATGGTGTAATCCATTTGCTATTGCTAGGTAAATTATTACAAAAAAAAAAAAAAAAAAAAAAAAGGTTTATTTTGGCTCATGTTTTTAGTACTGGTTTAAGGGTAACATCTAGTGATCTAGTGAAGGCGTTTTCACTGGCAGAGTTCCAATATGGATCAGAGCATCATATGAGGGAGAGGGAGGGAGGGAGGGAAGGAGGGGGGAGAGAAAGAGGGAGGAAAGGAGAGAGGAGGGAGAGGGAGAGAGAGAGAGAGAGAGAGGGAGAGAGACAGAGACAGAGACAGAGACAGAGATCACATGGCTAAAAAGAAAACAAACGAAAAATCTGAATTAGTCAAATTTGTTTTATAACTACTCACTCTCACAGTGACTAATCCAATCCCTACTCCTCCGAGAAAACTATTAATTCCTCCTAAAGACCTGATCATGGGTGTTAACAGATCTTACCAGCTCCACACTGTTATGCTGAAGGATTAAGCTCCACGTGAGATTTGGTGGACACAAGCCACACTCCAAGCATGGCAAGGGCCCATTCGTCTCCGTGCTTTCTGAGCATCTTGGCATCCAAGTTCCTCTCCCTTTGAGTCCCAGTACTTTATCAACTCCTCTAGGTCATCCAAAGCCATGAAGGCATTGTGGAGCATCAGAGCTTGGTCCTTGATGTGTTTCCATGGCACCTGAGTAGGGAACTGCATCTTTTCTCACCCTTGGCCATTAGTCCACATCTCTGCCAGCCAAGTCCCCTGCAGGCACCCTGGGCTCACCAGATGCCCTGATTTCTCAGCTGTTGCTGGGCCTGTCTTCATGTTTCTGGAGACTTGTTCCAGGTGCTTCCTGAGGAGGCTCTTTTTCAGGCTTGCCCCTTCCTTTGCCCTTCTGGGGGTCCAGGCACAGATTTCATTTCCTTACAGAGCCCCTCAGACCCTCAGAAGGGCCCGTACTTCTCAGACTCCTGCCAGACTCCTGTTCATGAGTCAGCTGCAATGCGCCATTACTTTTTCTCAGAATTGCCTTCTTATTTTGCAGCATAAGGATGATTTTTCAAACTCACGAGAAGGGGACAAGCTCACAAAACTCACTCAGAGGCTCTTACTTCAAAGACTTATTATTTATGCTTTACATCCTACAACAGTTCACCTAAAATAATTAACATTTCATTTACTAACAAAATTATATAAAGTCTTTATAAATAATAAAAATATTATTATGGTAAAAAAAGACAATTATGAACTCAGTGTTCTCCACTTTCCAAAAACACTGAGAAGAGAAAAAATAAAATAGCCATATTACAGCAGAAAACACTTTCCCCCAGCCACTGGTTTAGTTTGTTCATTGCCCAGATAATAGCTCTGTTTCAGTTCTATTGCTTCTGCTCCTTAGAAACAGGCACTGTGATGTACATTGCATAAACCAACCCTCAATTCATGAGCCATTCTGCTTCTGTAGTTTCTGCTTGATTATCTCATATAAGCCCCAGATGACAAGAGATCAGGGCCTGATATTTAGGCAATCATCCCAACCACTGCCAGTTGAAGTAAACAAATCTGGTGCATCTCCACAAAGACTGAACATGCTGGCCTCTTTGGTCACTGTTGTGGCCCTGGCAAGTGGAGCAAGGACCTCTCCAGGTCTGGATAGGAGGGTGTGACCTTGAGATTTCTTGAGTCCTCTCCAAGGTCTGGAAGGGGAGTTTTGGCTCCCTGCTTGAGCAGCTCACATTGGACCCTGTTGAGATTCATGTCTATTTGTTCCCCCTAAAGCCTCATGCAGTGATAGGGCAGCAGGGTTCTGAGTTATGATTAATTCATAATCAGATGCTGGGATTATGGTGAGAGTGTGGCAGGGATTATGGGTATGAGGGCTACACACACGCTGGGGTAGAAAGTTTGAATACAATATAAGGAAGGAGGAGAGAGGCCTCTTCCACTACTGCTACTGCTCCTCCATTTTTGCTCTTGCTGTTTTGCTGTTTTCTGCCACCATGAACTACTGCCCTCTTCCATGTACCACTTTGCCTTGGAGCCTGCTGAGTCTGGACTGAAACCTCCACAAATAGTGAGCTAAATAAGCCTTGCCCTCCTTAATTTTGAGTATTGTGTCCCAGCAGTGACAGTAACGTAGCCCAGACAGATCTCAAGGAGAGGAGGACACAATCTGTCTGTCTGTCGTCTGTCTGCTTCCCTGCCTGCCTGCCTGCCTGCCTTCCTGCCTGCCTGATTCCAGTAAGCTACTCCCCATACCTTAGTCTGGCTGCCGAGCTGGAACAGAAGGGGACATGTGTTCTACTTCTGGGAGTCAAGGGAAGAGAGGAGTGCTTAACCTCTATGTGTCTGCTGAATGAATGTGTGAATGAATGAAACAGATAGAATAAGCATGAGGGTGCTCTGTCTGCACCTAGCCTGGGGGACACACTGGTTAAGGTGGCTGATTGGACCCTCACCTGGAGTTCCATGGCAATTGACATGTGGCTTAACAGAAGGCTGATGCCCTCCTTAGCTAAGGCACACCTAAGTCCCTATGAAGGACAGTCAGCTGGCCATCTGAATGATTTCTCTCTGAGGGGCACGCTGTCTTTGCTGAGCCATTGTTCGAGGGTACAGAATACATACAAAGGAAATCAAAGATGGGAATTCATTAGTCAAAACAGTCTCTGAGTGCATGAAATGGGTATTCATGGAGGTAAAATGAAGCCAAACCATTCGAAGAAAAGAAAAAATGGAAGAGACAGATTCTTCCTGAGAATTCTAACTTGGCATCCTCAGTGGCCATCACAGTTTCTGCCAGTACCCATATGTCTTAGTTACTTTTTACTGGTTCCTAGGACAAATGCCCGACACTCAAAATGAAGGAGGGAAAGGTTTATATAGCTCACAGTTACTGGAGGTTTCAGTCCATACTCGGCTGGCCCAAGGCTGAGTGGAACAGGGCAGAGAGCATCCAGTTCATGGTGGCAGAACAGCAACAAAATGGTGGCAGAGGCCACCGATCAATCAGGGCAGCAGAGCAATAGTGTGAATCTGTCCTTATAGGAAGAGTTGCCATGATCCCAACAGTTTCAGCATTGCTGAAAACTCCAAGTCCCAAGTCTCCTCCAAGATCCAAGGCAAACTCTCAACTGTGAGCCCCTATACAATAGAACAGTTAAACATATCCAACATTCAAAGACACAAGATAAACATTACCATTCCACAAGTTGCCAACAGCAGGGGAATACAAAACACTGGTACCAACACAAGTCCAAAATCCATCAGGACAAACATTAAATCCCATAGTTCCAACTGGAGCATCCCAAACAGTCTGCACTGAGGCACTCTTGGTGATAGTGAAGTGATGGCTTTTCTCTTAGGCTGGCTTTGCTCCCTTTTTTTGCACGATCCATGTTCCTGGATTTTCCAAACTTCTGGGGTTTCCACTGAACAGGCTGCTCACACACAGCTTTACACACTACCCTCTCAGGGGCATGCTGCCTGGCCTCCCAGGCCTTCTTCTGAAATCGAGGTGGAAACCTTAACATAACAACTCTTGCATTCTGAATGTGCCTAAAACCAATGCCACGTGGATGATGCCAAGGTTTGCTGCCAGCTGGAGCAGTAGCCAGGCTACCTTCTCTCTTGGCTGTAGGGGTGGAGTGCCTGGACTGATGAGCACTCTGACCCTGATTCAGAGAAACAAATTCTCTATGCTGGCACAGTTTTAGAGCCTGGTTTGGCCGTTGCCACCATTCTGGTACTTGGGTCTCTGTGGCTTTCTTTTCAAGGCAAAATCTCTCTCCCTTGTAATTCTGAGGCTGCAAAGGGTGGAGAGCTGCTGCCTCTTGTGATGCCCTCAGGCCATCTTTTTGATCCTTTGGTTCCTTCCCAGCAATGGAGATCCTCTTAGCTCCATCTTTGCAGTCTACAGCTTTCTTTGTGCTTCCTTCCTGGCCAAACTCATCATATCTTAAATCATCCTACCTGGCTCTTTGCTCTTGATTTTCAACATAAATCTGGCTAAAAGCTTCCAATAACAACCATGCCACTGCCCCAATAGTTTGTTGCTTTAAAATATCTCTTGAAAGATTAATTAGTCCACCATTCTTAATGTCAGTCTTAGACAAAGTCTCCAGGTATGAGCAAAATTCTGACAGACTTTCAGCCAAACCATAGCACAAATCATCTGGAGTCCAACAACCAATGCTGTCCTTTTTTTCAGTAGAAACCTCCTCAACCTGGTCTTTACAGGCAGGCCTTCCTTCAGTCTTCTGGTCTGAGTTCTGACCAGAATCTCCTCTACAGAATAGCCGAAGCTTTTCCAGCTCTTTGCAAGTAGACAACCTCTCTAAATATTTGCTATCTCTGCTCATAAGCCATTCTTTATACCCAGGCTTCAAGCCAGTCTTCTGGTCTGAGTTCTGACTAGAATCTCCCAAACAGAACAGCCGAAGCTGCTCCAGTGCTTTGCTTGCAGCTGACATCTCTGAACCTTTCCTATCTCTTCCCATAAGCCATTCCCAAAAGCTTATAATCCACATGGTCAGGTATAGCCACAGCCATGACCCCACTTCTCTGGTACCAAATTCTGTCTTAGTTACTTTTTACTCATTGCTAGGACAAATACTTGACACTTAAAATGAAGGAAGGAAAGGTTTATTTAGCTCACAGTTACAGGGAGTGAAGCTATAGAGTTATGGTTTATGTCTAGTTGTCCCCACAAAGCCTCATGCAATCATGGGGTGGGGCAGGAACTTTGAAGTTTGAGACTTGACTCATGATCCACTGGGATTATGTGTTTTAGTACTGATGGGACTATGGGTCTGTGTCTTTCTGGCATTATGGGTATGGGCTAAGATGGATAGGCTGAGGCAGAGAGCCTTAATGCAGTATAAAGAGAGACAGAGAGAAAGAGAGACAGACTCACACTGTTGCTCTGCTGCCCTGATTGGTCAGTTGCCTCTGCCACCATTTTGTTGCTGTTCTGCTGCCATGAACTGGATGCTCTCTGCCCTGTTCCACTCAGCCATGGGCCAGCCGAATATGCTCTGTGTAGTTCAATATCTCTGAGCTACCACTGTTGCCATTATTGTCCTCCCACATATATTTCCTCTATCTTCTGCCATCCACAGCCTGTTGGCATACTTGTCTGGACCTAAGAATGTTGTTTTCTGCTTTCTATTGGCACTGGTCAGCCAGCTCTTCTTCACAACTGACCTGTACTCAACTTCCCAAAAGTTCAAAAACTTGTTTACAGAGGATGAGAGATAGCTCCGCGGCACAAGTGCCTGTTGGACAAGTGCAAGGTCATGAGTTTGAACCCCAGTCCTGGAAAAAAAGAAAAAAAAAACTTGTTTACATTCTTTGGTGAAGCCCTCATAGCTGACCTTGCTAGCTTCCTGGAATGACACTCAAAACTGCCTGCTGGAGAGACACAGGTGCTTTTCCACAATATCTGGCAAAAACTTGTTATAAGAAAGAAACTCTAAAAATTTCGTGGCAGTACTGGCTTCTATACAATCTGGATCCTTGAGTTTCTCCAAAACAATGGTTCTTGCCAGAATGTCAGCCCCTGGGAGTGCCCAGTGGCTACCTCTGCAAAAACTTGGATCCACTTGCTAAGGGCTGTCTCCCTTCTTGTCTTTTGCATTCTAACCACCACTGTCCTTCTGATCAAGAAAGCTGACAAGCTCACCTTTAACCAAGAACTAACTGTCCCGGTGGCATATCCTGTGCTGGACCTCACCTAGTACCATTACTGACTGGCACTAGTTGATGGACTGTTCTAACCTCCTGACATATGCTGAGTGTGCCCTGCTTATCAATGGAAGTAGCTCTGCTAGGAATGGAGTACAATAGTCTGGGTATGCTGTGGTCCCCATGGTCAAAGCTACTGTGGCCTGATATGCTATAAAAATAATCTAATCTGATGGCCTAATCCACATCCAGAGATCTGACTGAAACATTAACCCCAGCTAGAAAAAAATAATCTTCATCTGGTACTACTGAAAGAGTCATCTTAATCAGATCCAGACCTGCCTCCACTGTATGTTCTGCAAGCTCAAGCTGCATTGCTGCCCCCTGTATCCCTGCAGCCAGCTCAGGCTTCAGTGTTTGTATCACTGACCCCAATCTCCCATTCCCTATCTGCAATGAAAAGAAGTCTATAGGGTCCATCTATGAAAATCACGCCTAGATAAGGCCTTCCTTTGCGGCATGCAGGTATAAGAAATATAGCCCTACAGAAACAGCTTGTGACTAGCTCCACAAAAGTGTAGATGAAATGCTAGTTTCTGAAGGCACTCCCACACACGCATTAATGCAGGTACATATTAACTACCTCTATAAGTTCCAGATCGAGCCTTAGAGCTGATGGAAAAATTTACCCGGACAAGACATCTCGTTAAGAGATGATGCACTCAGAGCCTTGCTCTTGCTACTCTGGACACCAAGCACTCCATGCAGAGCTGAAGCCTGAGGATGCAGTTCACAGGATACCCCTTAATTTTTGCTTCTTTTGAGGCTGGTTACCACAGTCCTTGCTTCCTTCTCCCCTCTGCTAGCTGTTGTTTTTGCTTTAAACTCTATAGATAATTGGCCCAAGAGAATAGAACAATCCATCAGATATTTGCCTATGAGCCAGGCATGGTAACGCATGCCTGTAATCCCAGCACTTGGGAGGCTGAGGCAGGAGGATTGGTGCGAATTCGAGACCAGCATGGGCTACAAAAGTGAGCTCAAGGACAGCCTGAACTGCATAGTGAAACCTTGCCTCAAAAGGACAAAAAAAATATATTTGCCTATGATTTGATGACTATGCAAAACACATTGGACACTCTCCTCAGTCAGATGAGCTCCTTCACTCCTTTGTCAGAGTGCAAACCACCAACTTTCAATCTTGTGAGCTTTGGAGACCATTGACAACTGTAATGTTACTGCTTCTAGTTGGGTCTTGTCTCAAAATCTCACTTGTATTACACTCAGCAACGATTTACCAGAGAAACCAAAAGACAGGTGAGGTGTAGCAGAAAATTCTCTCCCCCTCCTAGCATTTTTCAGTTTGTTTGTTGCCCAGGTAATAGCTCCTGATCCAGTCCAATTGCTCTTGTCTCTTAGAAAGAGCTGATCACTCTGATGTATAGCTGCTGGTCACTGGGTTGCACATTTTATGCAATTGATACATTTGATAAGCCAATTGATAAGCCATTCTGCCTCTGTACTTCCTGCTAGCTTATCTCATATTAGATCCAGACAAACAGATATCAGAGTCTAATGTACCTGGAATGATCCTAATCAGTGCCAGTCAACTTAAAAAAAAATCTGCCACCAAATCCTAGTGTCATTTTGGTATCCTTGCCATTGAAACATAACTTTTAGCACTAAGACTTTTAGCTTATTAAATTGCATTTTATATTCCAACCAAGAGTTCTCATTTTTCTTGATGCCTAATTTTTATTTATTATGGTCATACTCAAAAGCTTAGAATGAGCTACTAAAAATGTATACTGACCTGATTGTATGCTTACACATTTTCTGATAAGGTGACATTCAAAAAACCTATAAGCCTCTTTCACTGTCACAGAGTACAAAAGAGCTGAATCAAAAGGAAGAAAGAAACATAAGGAAACCACTGTGTAATTATCAACCTTTCCAATTATTTTTGTCTGAATCAATAATTCATGAAAATTACCATTTGTCAAACTCTTAGTTAAGACCCACTCCCTTGAGTAAAGTGGGTCTCCAGAGAAATAATAGAACAAAGAAAATCCTAGATACTTGCTGCAATATTCCCTACCTGGTCTCAAACGAAACTGAGCCCTCACTATATGCAGCTGAGGCTCCACTGTGTTTAGAAACATTTATCCTCTGAGGTCCTGACAGTAGCGAGTCCTCTACCGCTTGGGGATGTGTTTCTTGCTGCATATTCCTGAGAATCATTGGGATGACTAGATAAGCCATCGGTGAAGGGAATTGGCAGTCTAAAAGTCTTGGAAAATATTAATATTAAGCAAAAGTTAATTGGGCTCCACACTGCATTGTCATCTCAGAGAGTACAATATGTTAATCTTTCTCAGGAATATTAAAGAGGGGTTGCAATATTGAAATTTGGTTTTAGTGCGCAATGTTGTTTGTAGAATGTTTCCCAAGGTGAGAGTTGCATCTTGGGACAGTGTAGTCCCTTCACCTATAGGGAATGGCAATGAGGGATCTGAGCCAGCACTCGGAAGGAGAATTGTTGGGAATAACCCGTGGTGCTCAACGTCCTCACAGCCTGCGGAGAATGTCAGCCCTCTGCTCATCCTCCTGTCCTCATCTGCCTTTCTTCTCTGATTACAAAGGACTTTTCTTATGAAATGCTAAGGACACATAGTGGTCTGGCAGAAGTGCTCTATGTAATTTTTTTTTCTTTCTTAGTCTGAAGCACCCACTTAATCACCCCTACCTGCCAAAATTTTCTGTTTACAGGGACCCTAAATTACATTTACTTTGAGAATTCCTGTTGATCTCTTTTTTTTTTTTCTTCTTCTTTTAACTTGCTCTGTGTTATGACTTGTACCTAGATTTCCCCCAGGAAGCCTCATATAGTCATAGATGGGATTATTTCAGAGGTGGCTGGATCTAGCGTGTGTGATGCTGGGATTAAGGGTATGTAATCACTAAATTAGTCCACCGATTGGTATAGTACTGAGAGTGAATAATGGAAAGGCACTGCCTGGGTGTGTGAGTGCTCCCTTCCTTGGAGGCTGATAGCTTAGAAAGAACGTAAGGGAAAGAAAGAGGGCTGCTGCGGCCCCTTGTTGTTCACTTTCCGACTTCTTTGCTACTTTTATGACCTCCAGCCTTATGCTTTCCATGAACTGTTTTCCTCTGCAATGATACTTGGGCATGCCACTCTGCCTTGGAGAGCGCCAACTGTGAACTAAGTTGTCACAAGCTGTCAGCTCAGTAAAATTTCAACCTTCATCTTGGGACTTTCAGTTATTTTATCTCAGCAATGAAAAAAGGTGCTTAGAACACTCTTTGTAACTCATGGTCTAATAGTGAATATATTTTTAATCATCTTCTCATCTGAGATGAAAACACAGTTTCACTCCCTACATGAAATTAGAAAGAATTGTCTGTCATTTCCATAGTGGTTGAAACAGTCACTGAGGCCTTTTCAAAGGCTGGTTTTATCCTATAGTGCGAAATAACTTGTAATCAAGAATGCAGCTTCGCCGGGCGTGGTGGCTCACGCCTGTAATCCCAGCACTCAGGAGGCTGAGGCAGGAGGATTGGTGCGAGTTCGAGACCAGCCTAGGCTATAAAAGTGAGCTCAAGGCCAGCCTCAACTGCATAGCGAGACCCTGTCTCAAAAAGACAAAAAAAAAAAAGAATGCAGCTTCATTCATAATAGTGAATTGGCCCAGACTCTGTCCTTGCTTGACTAGTTATTTGCTACTAACTCAGCCTCATAGTCCAGTCCTACTGGATTATCTACAAGACAACCTACAGCAGGCCAGCACCATGCCTGCTTGCAAGGACAGATGCCAAAACCAACTACCAAGCACACACCAGGACAACTGTGGAAGGATCAACCCATTCCTTCTTTTCTCCCAGTTGTTATATCTGCCTAATCTGAATGTTTTACATTGCTTCTTTATAACTTGTCTTTGATTTTTCCCTTTCTATTTGCAGCCTTTGACAACATTATCATTTGGGATTATGTGATTTCATGGCTGACATCTAACTATAGTTCCATTACTGAATGATTCACTTTCAGCTTTTCTAATCTATATAGCATGCACTTCTTAAAGTGATTTTATGGAATGCTTGTGCTATTCATAACACTGAGAACAAGAAATCAGACAAATCAGAAATTGAAGACCCTGGATTATAAATGTTTTAGGTCATTATTTTTGTTGACTTTTAACTATAAACACAACTAAAGTTTTGAGAACAAGGAGCTTTATAGTCCAAGAAAAAAGGAAACATAACTCTGTTCTCTTAGTTCTATTGTGGCTAAAATAATTTCAGAAAAGTAATTAGTTTCGATTTTTGAGTAATAAAGCATTTAAAGGCTATTCTAGCATAATGTGCACATGGAATCCAAAATGTATTTGTAGAAGAATAGTCTGTTGGACTACAAAGGTGAATGCTTTCAGTGGAATAAATAAATTACTTATGTGTTAAATTCCTCGTAGAAGAAACAGAAAGGCAGATACCAGTGTGAGAATTAGTTGCTTCCACGTGAGCTAGATTCTCTGTAGTCAGCCTAGGTGCCCAGCAGTTAAGGTTGTGTTGGTGCACTGAAGGAGGGAATGCAGGGACAGATAGGAAAGAAGAAGGGCTCTAGCAATTTTCAGCCGGTGAGTATAAGGCAGTCCAGTCTGGGATCATTAATAGGATCACTGTAGGAATATTTGTCTAGGAAGACAAAGAGGCTCAAATGTGGAACAGAAAGCTAACCATGATGAGAGTGAGAGGCGTGATGTTGTAGCATCCAAAGAACGTTGAAGAAAACCCCTAACACAATGACAAGAGGGTTTATCAGAGTATGTGGACTGCCAGGTAGGAATAAATCCAACATCTCAGGTTAAATTTCTGTGAGTTTCTCTCCCTCTTTTCTTCATCTGCATCCTTTGTGGACTCCATTGCGTTGGAAAGTCTGTCCTCCAGTAGCCAAGGCATATATCCTGGCAGCCTTGCGCGTTTAGGGAGAAGAGCCCATTTTTTTCCCCCAGTACTTTCAGAAAGATCTTGGAATTGAACTTCTGGGTCTGGCTTAATATAGTTGTATATTATAAACCAGGGAGATTGTTTTGAAGCCTAATACCAAAAAGTGAGACTTGCTTTGGTAGGAATTTGGGTCAGGAGTGTGGGGAAAGGTGTGTGCTCAGAAGTCAACCTGGGTGTTGGTAGTAGAAGGAGAGCAGACGAAGACACAAGGTATCCACTCTATCCTCATCTTTCCTCTCAACACATGACAGAGAGGATCTTTTCCCCACGGTCCTCAACTATGTCAGGGGTAAACCTCTCCAAGAGAGTACTAGGTATAATGAGATCAAGGCACTGCCTCCTCAAAAGATTTTACTGCATGTAACAGAAAATTCTCAATGTCATTCTGAACATTAGAAATGGACAGCAACTAATGCTATGGATTGAAAGTTTGTTCCTCAGAATCTATGTGCTGGACACTAAGTCCCCAAATTCATATGCTATTAATACAATTTAAGGTGGAATTTGGGGGAGCTGATTGGCTCACAAGGGCTTTTCTAGCATAAATTGGTGAATATGTTCATAGATCAAATTGATATCATGGAAAGGGACGATCATGGAAGTGACTCTGGTATTAAAGGTAGTTTGGGCTTGCTTAGTGATCACCCTCACCTTGTGACACCTTGTTTTAAGTCAGCTGGAGACCGTACAGAGATTACCTACCAGCAGGAAGGCACTCACCAGGTAACTCCTGTTCTTGGGACTTTCTGACCTCCAGAAAAACAAGAAATTAGTTTCTTTTCACTATAAGTTATGCTGTCAGGTATTTAGTTGTACCATTTAAGACAATATCATGGGACACGAAGGCAGACTCAACCCACACAGCCTGTGTCCTGAAATGTAGTGTTCTCACCCACATTTGAGGTGAGCAAGACAGTTTTGCATGGCTCTTCAGCTATTTTGTTTTCTTTTTACCACAGTTTTTCTTTTGGCTCTTCAAGATGATTTCTCACACCATATGCTGCAGGAATTCTTTTTTTTTTTTTTTCATTTTATGTATTTAATACAAGGTTGCACTACACAGCTCCAATTCATAGTGATCCTCCTGTTTTCAGCTTCCTTAGCACTGAGATGACAGGCCTATACCACCATGCCCAGACTTGGTCGCTGGCTCAGCATGCTCTGTGTTGGGGCTGGCATGACATGAGGCACCCAAGATTCTACCCTTGTCTCTGTGCTTACCAAAACAAATGCTTAGTCTGCTGGGCTATCTCACTGAGAGAATTTTTGAGAGAATTAAGACCAACAGAAATATTGGCAGAGAATGTAAAGCAAAGATGATCATGACATTTCGTCTGGTAACATTATCACAAGTGGGGTCTCGTGTAGCACGACGTTAGACTACTAAAATATATTCTAGAGAGGGACCAAGATGACCAGAACTCCACAAATGAGAATGGAAAGAATGACCCAACAGGACAAATATTAGGACAATGTAGGTAGGAATCAGAGACCACAGTGTAATGTGGAAGACTGATGAAAGAAAACTTCGCCTAGTGAAATTTTCCTGAGTTGATAGCAAAACTTCTTTCTTCAAGTTAAACTAAGAAAAATACAAAGATTTGTTCATAGTTAATGTTTCACCAAATACTTAGTTACTGTTCCTTGGAATATCAGCTTCTCATCTGTGACTCAAAATATAGTATCCCCCCCGAAGCCTCATATTTGTAGCTTTATTAATTTTCATTTTTTGAAAGAGAATTAAAATAGTGGAAAACAAACAATACAGAATTTCACTAAGCAAAATGTTAGGAATTTCACAATTATTCATTTTATATTATTATTAATGTATTTGGTTGTTACAGGATCTCACTACACAGCTTGGCTTCATAGCGATCCTCTTGTTTGTAGCCTCCCCAGTTCTGGTGTTACAGGCATATGCCACCACACTTGGACTCCTGTCAGCTCAGCCCTCCCTAGGAGTGAGGTTGGCTCCTGGTGCTGGGGATCAAACTATGGTCTCTATACTTGCTTAAGCTTGCCTAAGCAGGTGCTTTAGTTTGTTGAGGTACCTTGCAAGCCCCTCAAAATTGTTCATTTTATAAACCAAGAAACTACTCAAAAGGAAAGAACAGAACAACTTAGATACGGGAAAGAAGGAAGAGGATATATATATATATATATATATATATATATATATATATATTTACCTAAGATAATTGTACTACTAATTTCCATTAGTTCATTGACAGGACTAGTTAGTGTTTATATTGTCTGATCAATTTTGCATGCCTATATCTGGTAATATGAGAAAGTAATTTGAAGATAACAATATGCAATGTAATAACCATTGTTAATTTCCTATCTTCTTGTTTTGAAACACCGTGTCATTTTTTTCTCTTTAGAATGAAAAAAAAAAAAAGAAATTAATTACCATCCTAGCAAGCCATCCTTGTAACTTCCATCTGATACATGACTGCTGCCTTTTCTCTCTTCAATAACACTGGCCACCTAGCTAGAATCTGACTCTACCGTCCAGACACTATTATAAGAGAAAACTTCCTCAAAAGACAATTATAGTCTCCATGTCTAGAAACATCTATCTAAAATATAGACTTTTGAAAAAGTCATGCAAGATCTCGAGAATCTGGTTTCTTCTCTCTTCTCATTTTCTTCAACTTCTAGCTTCATATAATATTGTTTTCAGGCTAAATACACTTCCTTCTCAAAAATCTTAAACTGTTTACAAAGTACCACCCCCTTTCTTGTCTCTTAGCCTTTCTCTATGCTTCTCTCTTCCACTGAAATCTCTGATTTTCCTAGATTTTTTTGATCCATTATTAACCTGTCACATCATTGTTGAACATTTGGTTGCCTTAGGTAATATATTATATCTTCTATGTGCACCAGTGAATGGAGACTTTGGGCTTCTTGCAGTCTAAGGAGGAGGTCTGCAATCTAAATTCTAAGATTATGTGCTAAAAGCTTTCATGAAACTCAGGCAGAAGATGAACAAGGAAGCTATTACTGAAGTTGAGTTCTGAGCTGATCATTACAAAACAGTCTGAGGAGGTACTCCAGGTAGAAAAATCAAGTTCCTGAATAGAGAAAGGAATAGGGCATATCTGTCCATGAAATGTGAAATACAGAGACCTCAGTCCAGGTGTGAATGTGAGACCTTCAGAGCACTCCTACTCCCTGGATCTCTGCCCATCCAGACCTCAGGCTGGGCATGATGTGGGTATTTGTCTGTTCATTGTGGCTGGAACTTCCTCATCCAGTCCCCAGACCCAGTGTGAGCGTGGTACCTTCAACCTAATCCACATGCTTACACCCCAGAACTCTCTCCATCCAGAGCCTAAGCCCAGCAGTATGTGTAGGAACTTGTGCCACCTCACCACAACCAGAACTTCCACATCCAGATCCCAAGCCCAGTACCTCCTATGAAACCCTACAGTAAAACTCCCTGCAGAGACACTGGAGGCCAGACTCACCCAACTAATCCAGGACTTGAACATCTCACCAGAGGAGCACAGTGGATTCACTTCCATGGGTTGCAGCAGGAAAAAGCTGAGCACAGCAGCCAGACCCAGCCAGATACACCTGGACAAGTTCAGACTTGGTAGTTCTGGACCAGGTAAGCTGAGACACTTGGCTAGTCCCAGATCTGTGAAAGTGTCTCCTCTCTTTTTCTTTTGATCTATGGTTGATCACTAAAGGTAACTGAGTGAACTAGTCTTCTTGGAAGACCCCACATACATCAAGAGGAGAAGATCAGAAAGAACTTAGGGTGACTAATTAAATACAAATTTCAATTTAACATCTGCTTAGCTACAGAGACATATTGCTTGCTCTCACCGTCTAAAATACAAATCCATTAGTTACAAAAGTTTGTCAACTGCTAATCATCACTACCCACTATTAGTGTTCTTAACTGTACTTCTGTAAATACAAAACCATGACTTCCTGAACCATATAATGTCTCTTGAGGAAGAATTTCAGTAGGTTCTCAGGGCACAGCTGCACCAAAGCTCTATACCAAAGATCAGAAGACAGTGCTATACAAAATGACAAGGAGAAGGAGGAAAATGCAATCTCAGTCTCCAAGTACACCCAGAACAAATGCAGGAGACACTAGTATAGAAGAAAATGGGAATCACATAACTGAAATCTCTGAATTAATAGCATCTGAAGTAAAGAAACAAATGCAGAAAGATACAGAGGAACTCAGATCAGGAATAATCTCTGAAGTAAAAAAAGGCATCTCTGAATTAATAGCATCAGAAATAAAGGAACAACTGTAGAAAGGCACAGAGAAAATCAGATCACAAACAATCTCTGAGGTAAAAAAAGGAAAATTAAAATGAAAGAATTAAAAACTGCTTCTAATGAAGACATTGATAAAAAATTAGAGATTAGAAAAGCAATAGAATCCTTGAATGAGCAATATAGGAAAGGAATATATCATATGAAGCAGATTCAAAGAGATACACAGGAACTTAAAATCTCAGTCAGAAGAATCTGGCACAAACATTTGAATGAAAATGAAGATAGAGTTTCAGGTCTTTCATGACGACAAAACCAACCCTACACAGACATTCTAGACTGGGATGAAAATGATCAAAACTCCATGAATAAGAATGGAAAGAACCCACTAAATAGGGCAAACAATTAAATACAGGAGAAAAAAAAGGTAAACAATAGCAGGTATATAACAAGTCAATCATAAATCAATACATCTGAATTATAACCATCAATGTAAAGGGAGCCAACTTACCAATTGAAATAGACAGGCACAGTGAACTAGGAAGAAAACTCCAGCAATATACTGTATACAAGAAACACACTTACCTTATAAAGAAATTCATTGGCTGAAAATCAAAGGATGGAAAACAATACTATATGACCCAGCACCTCAGAAAAAAGCAGGGGTAGCAATTCTGTTTGCAGATAGTCTGAACTTCAAACTAAGAATGATCAAATGAAATAAAGCTACCACATACTGGTTAGGGGAAAAATCCAATATGAAGAGGTAACACATTAATCTGTAAGCACCCATACATATAGGACATATATCTGGAGCACCCATATATATATATATATATATATATATATATATATATATATATATATAACAAATATTAATGGACATGAAAAGTCTAGTGCCCAATACTACAGTCCTAACAGGACCACTTAACCCCAAAAAGGTAGGTCAAGCAGACAAACTATTAGCAAAGAAGTAGCAGAACAGAGCTGGAACTTTGGAACAAGTGGATTTAGTGCATATATATAAAGTGTTCCACCTAGCCAATGCTGGATACACATGTTTTTCAGATGTACATTGGACATTTTCTAAAATAGACCACATATTAGTCCATAGGTCATGCTTAAGTATATGCAAGAAAACAGAAATTGTACCATGCATATTATCTGACCACAGTGCAATGACACTGGAAAAATAAATGACAAAAGAAACCACAAAACTCCCAGAAATACATAGATGAAACAATACCCTTCTCAGCAACCAATAGGTAATGGATGAAACCAAATAAAAAATAAACAGTATCTAGAATACAATGAAAACTCAAGCACAACTTAGCAGAATTTATGGGATGCAATGAAAGCAGTTTTTAGAGGGCAATTTATAGGTCTGAACTCACACAATAGGAATACAGAATGGGAACACATAAATACTGGAATGCTGGGGCCACAAACATCTAGAAAAGGAAGAGCAAACCAAACCCAAAGCCCAAAGATGGCAGGAAATTATAAAGATTGGAGGAGGAATTAACGGAATTGAGATGAAGAGACTGACCTCCCCATCCTCCAGCTGACTTACCTCCCAATCCTCCAGCTCTGCCAGGCTGTGCTGGAGTGACTTCCTTTTCCACCCGGCCTGCCAGACTTTCCATCTTTCAGCTCCCCATCTTTCAGCCTCCCCATCTTTCAGCTCCACTGATCCTTGCTTTAGTGACTTCCTATTCCACGTGGCCCACCAGCCTGACCTCCCCCTTCTCTGGATCCATCCCTCTCAGGTACATCAAAGGGAGGTACTCAGTCAGAACTTAAGTGAACTAGATAAAATACAAAATCCCAATTTAATATCAGCAGAGCTACACAGACATAAAGTTTGCTCTTACTGTGTAAAATACAAAGTCATTAGTTACAAAAATTTGTCAACTGCTAAATATCACTACCAACTATTAGTGTCCCTAACTGTAGTACTGTAAATACAAAAGTAAAACTGCCTTAACAATATTATCTCTTTCGGGTAAGAATTGTGCTAAAAGTATAATTGTGCCAAGCTCTGTACCAAAGGTGAGAGGACAGTGCTCTACACAATGACAAAGAAAAGGAGCAAAATGCAATCTCAGACTCTGAGCCCACCCTAAAAAATGCAGGAGACACTAAAATAGAAGAAAATGGGAATCACACAGCTGAAATCACTGAATTAATAGTGTCCAAAGTAAAGAAACAAATGCAGACAGGTATAGATGAAAATAGAGCAGAAATAATCTCTGAAACAAAAAAAAGAAACTTCAGAATTAAAAGGATCTGAAGTACAGAGACATCTGCAGATAGGTATAGAAGAAATCAGATCCGAGATAATCTCTGAATCAGAAAAGAAATTTCTGAATTAATAGCATCTGAAGTAAAGAGATAACTGAAGAATGATAGAAAACCAGATCAGAAATAATTTCTGAAGTAAAAAAAGAAAGGAAAACCACAATTAAAGAATTAATAACTGATTCTTAAGTAGACATTGATAAAAAAAAATTGGAGGTTAGAAAAACTTTGCACTTCTTGAATGAGATATAGAAAAAAAATAGATCCCATGAAACAGACTCAGAAATACACAGGAAACTAAAACCTCAGTGACAAGCTGCCAAAGCCATCTGAATTAAAGTAAAGACAGAGTTAAAGACACTGTTATGGCTAGTGAAAAGGTAAGAAAGGATCTCTTAAAAATAACAAGGATGCAGGAAAAAAATATTCAACATCTATGACATGATGCAAAGATGAACAATGTAAGATTAATAGGCATCAATGAGAAAGAAGAAATTAATACAAACGATATAAAAAGAATATGAGCAGAAGTATTTGAAGAAAACTTTCTAACTATGGGGAAACAATTTGGCAGTCAAGTGACTGAAGCATATAGAACTCCAAATAACATCAACACAATTAAAAACGCACCTAGACATATAATAGTTGAGATTTCAGAAATTCAAGACAAGAATAACATACTAAAAGCTGCCAGAGAAAGAAACAGATCACTATTAAAGGAAAACCCATCAGAATAATGGCAGATTTCTCTCCATAAACCATGAAGTCAAGAAGAGCATGGAGCAGAGTTCTTCAAGTCTTTCATGAAAAAAAATTCCAGCCCAGACAGCTATCTGCTGCAAAACACTCTTTCAAGTTTGATGAAGAAGTAAAATAATTCCATGACAAATAACAACTAAAGAATTTCATGATGCCAAAACCAACCCTATACAGACAATTAAAGATATTCTACAGAGAGGTCAAAATGATCAAAACTCCACAAATAAGAATAGACTCAAGAGGGTAAACAATTGAACACATGGAATAAAGGACTAACCAACATCAGGTAAATAATATGACAAGCAAATCAATACATTTCAATTATAACCATAAATGTAAATGGTCTCAGTTCACCAATTTAAAAGAAATAGACTGGCACATTGGATTAGGTAGGAAAGTCCAACAATATGCTGTATATAAGAAACACACCTAACTCATAAAGAAGTTCATACGCTGAAAGTTAAAGGATGGAAAACAATACTAAATGCCACAGTACCTCAGAAAAAAGCAGGGGTAGCAGTTCTACTCTCAGATAAGCTCAGATCAAACCAAGAATGATTAAATGAGATAAAGAAGGCCACTACATACTGGTTAGGGAAAAAAAACCAATAGGAAGAGAAAATAATCATAAATACATATGTACCCCCAACACAAGAGTAACCAGCTATGTGAGACAAATCTTAATGGACATGAAAACTCTACTTTCCCATACCATAATCCTAATAGGGATCTTAACACCCCCTTATCCTAAAAAGATAGGTCAAGCAGAAAAAGGGTTGGAAAGAAATAACAAAACAGAACCATAATTTCAAACAAATAGACCTAGTGGCCATAGAAGAAGTGTTCCACCCAGCCACTGCTTTTTTAATTGCTTATTTTATTTTATTTATTTGTTTATTTATTTTTACATTATGGCTAGCTCAGCCTACCCTGGGGGTGGGATTGGTGCAGCATGTGGTGCCAGAGATCGAACCACAGTCCCTGCCATTGCCCAAGCTTGTCTAAGCAGGCACTTTAGATAGCTGGGCCCTCTCACCAACCCACTGGTTACCAAACCACTTCTGAATACACGTATTTTTCAGCTGCCCATGGAACATTTTCTAAAATAGACCCCATGCTAGTACATAGGTCATCTTTACATATATGCAAGGAAACAAATTATCCTATGCATATTATCTGACCACAGTGCAATGAAACTGGAAATAAATAACAAAAGAAACCACAAGAACCCCATAAACACATGGAAGTTGCACAGCGCCATCCTCAGCAAAGAATGGGTTACAGATGAAATTAAACAAGAAGTTAAACGATATCTACAACTTAATGAAAAATCAAACACACCATATCAGAATTTATATCCTGCAATGAAAGCAGTTCTTGGAGAGAAATTTACAGCTCTGAAATCACACATTAAGAATACTGAATGGGAACAGATAAATATTCTAATGCTGCACCTCGATCATCTAGAAAAAGAACAGATCAAACCCAAAACCCAAAGATAGGAAGAAGTTATAAAGATTAGAGCCAAAATTAATTCAACTGAGACAAAGAAAACAATACAAAGAATCAGGAATTAAAAGATAGTTCTTTGAAAAATTAAATGAAATTGATAAGCCCCTAACTAACCTTATCAACAAGGGGAAAGAAAAATCTCAAATTCAAGCAATAAAGAATGAAAAGAGGTCAGATTACTAGAGACCCAGTTGAGATTCCAAAGATCATTCATCGCTACTGAGAATCTTTACTCTCACAGAACTGATGAAGATGACACAGATGAAATGGACGGATTCCTAGAAGGGTACATATGACCAAAACTGAATCAAGAAGATATAAAAATGCTAAACAACGCAGTAACAGCCAATAAATTACAAAATGTAATGAAATTCCTACTGACAAAGAAAATTCCAGCTTCTGATGGATTCACCACTGAATTGTACAAGAAATTTACAGACGATATAATACTAACACACATCAAACTCTTCGGTGAAATTGCAAAGGAAGCAATCCTCTGGAAGTCATTCCCTGAAACAAATATTAGATTGATACCAAAACCAGAGAAAGATGCAATGAAAAAAGAGAACAACAGGCCAATCTCTCACAAACATAGGCCAATCTCTCACAAATCCTGAATAAAATCCTTGCAAATATAATACAGTAAATCATTAAAAAGATAACACACCATGACCAGGTATGATTCTTCACAAGAATGCAAGGATGGTTCAATATATGCTAATCTACAAACATAATACACTATAGCAGCAAAGCCAAATTCACCTGATCATCACAATTGATGCTGAAAAGGCTTTTGATAAGTCCAACATTGATTCATGTTCAAGGTCCTCTACAGCAAATTGGAATAGATTGCTTCTACCTCAGTCTGATAAAAGCCATCTATGACAATCCAATGGCTAACATAATTGTATATGCAGCAAAACTGAAGTCTTATACTCTCACATCTGGTACAAGACAAGGTTGTCTTCTATCACCAATCCTACTCCATATAGTTCTGGAATCATTATTCACAGCCATTAGACAAGCGAGAGAAATAAAAGGAAGAAGAATAGGTAAAGAAGAAGTTAAATATCATTATTTGCAGGTGACATGATAGTCTACTTGGAAGACCCAATAAACTCCACTAAGAAGCTACTTGAATTAATATGCAAATTCATGACCATAGCAGTATACAATGTCATTACCCAAAAGTCAATAGTATTCCTCGACACAGATAACAAACACACTGAGAGGGACATTAGAGAAATAATAGATTTTACAGTAGCACCATGGAAAATAAAATACTTAGGAATTAATCTAACTAAAGAAGTAAAAGATTTTTTCAATGAAAACTACAACACTTTGAAAAAAAGAGATCGTGGAGGATCTCTGAAAATGGAAAGCTATATCCCTGTTCCTGGATAGGAAGAACCAACATGGTGAAAATAGCCATAGTCCCTAAATTCTTATACAGTTTTAATACAATCTCTATGAAAATACCATCAACATACCTCACAGACCCGGAAAGTCATACCTAAAATTTATTTGAAACCAGAAGAGACTTAAAGTAGCAAAGACAATCCTGGGCAGCAAAGATAAGGAAGGAGGTATTACAATTCCCAACCTGAAATTGTACTACAGGGCCGACAAGATGGCTCAGCAGTCTAAAGCACCTGTTTAGGAAAACTTAGGCAACTGCATAGACCGCAGTTTGATCCATGACACCACATGCTACACCAGCCCCACTCCCAGGGCAGGCTCAGCCAGTCATAATATTAAATTAATAAATAAGGGGGCCCAGCGGGATGGCTCAGTGTCTAAAGTGCCTGCTTAGGAAAGCTTGGGTGGCTTCAGGGACTGCGGTTCGATCCCCGGCACCACATGCTGCGCCAGCCCTGCCGTCAGGGCACGGGCTGAGCCAGCCGTAAAAATGAGTGAATAAGCAAATAAAGGTTATGAAACAAGAAAAACATAAATAAATAAAATAAAAAAATTCTTTAAAAAAATAAATTAATAAATAAGGAAAAATAAAATAAAATTATACTACAAAGTAACAGTGATAAAGTCTGCATTGTGATCCTCCTGTGTCAGCCTCCCCAGTGCTGGAATTGGAGGGCTGTACCACCATGCCTGATTTGCGGCCAGCAGAAGATTCTATGCTGAGGCTCAAAACCAAGTCCTTGAACTTGCCAGGCAGGTGACTAAACCATTCAGCTATGTCTCCAGCCCTACATTATAGACTCCAAAAATTTGTCTCCCTACCAGCAACACATACAATTGCATGCCCAGATCTATTTTCTTCCTGCTCCTCTTGCAAGTTGTTCATCTAGATATATGATATCAAGGGATTCCTGAACTTTCTGGCATCCTTTTCAGCTTAGGCAGTGGGGTGTCCTGGTTGAAGACCAGGGCAGCGAATCTAAAGTACAGATAGAAGAGGAGTAGAGCACTGGAGGACCATGACATTTAGTTTTTGTTTGTTTGTTTGTTTGTTTATTTATTTATTTTTTTGGGAC
This sequence comes from Myocastor coypus, assembly GCA_004027025.1. Lineage (NCBI taxonomy): Eukaryota > Metazoa > Chordata > Mammalia > Rodentia > Myocastoridae > Myocastor > Myocastor coypus. The sequence continues at coordinate 45,596 of PVJA010007286.1, read as the reverse complement.
CAGGGATCAAACTCAGGACCTTGCACTTGCCAGGCAGGCACTTGTGCCCCTGAACTATTTTTCCATCCCTGACATTTAATTCTTGAGTATGCTGGCCTCTTAAAGAAAAGGGAGAAAACACTGTACATTTGTTGAATCATTGTAAGTTCTTTCAACAAAATTATTTAACGACTTCTCTATCTTTCTCTATGTGTGTGATTTTTTTTATCTCCTACATCTACTTCCTTTCCTATGTATATCCATGCACATGGCTACATGCACACACATGTACATTTAAATTAAATGTAACTAGTCAATATATTAATCATGGTTTTCTCTGGCTATGAAATTCATGGCATAAGCAGTATTATTCTTTATATACTGTCATATATTGTGGTTGTTGTCATTGTTGTTGGTTTAATGAACAAGAAATATTGATACTTGATGTTATGAGTTGGATCCAGTTGTGCTCCAAAGGCTCTTATACTGAAGGAGTAATCCCCAATGCAGCAGTATTTGGGGACATGGGGCAAGTGATTGAATCACAAAGACTCTGCCATGAGGTAATGTGGAGGACTGCCTGAGCAGTTCTCCTTGAAAGAAAAGCAACTACCTCCATTTTGACTGAGCCTGACCCTATTCCCTTGTATTGAAATATACAGAGCTGGCTAGGACTTCTCATTATCCTCTCATTTGGCCTTAAGCAGTGTATGTTGGTCTAGCCAAGGTGCTGGTGGTAATTTTTGAAGATGGCACGTGTGTTTCCCTGACAACAGGATGAAGAGCCAATGCTCCACGGTGCTGGCTGGGATTGAGCCTCGAGATAGAGGCTGTGACTTCCTGGGGCTTGAAAGATTACACACCAGAACTGAAGCACCAGATCCCCCAAATCTCATTATCCTTTCAATCGGCCTTATTGGTCTAGCCAAGACGCTGGTGGTCATTTTTGAAGATGGCACGCGTGTTTTCCTGATAACAGGACGAGGACGAAGAGCCGATGGTCCGCGGTGTCAGCTGGCATCAAGCCTCGAGATAGAGGCTATGACTTCCTAGGGTTTGAAAGATTACACATCAGAGCTAAAGCACCAGACCCCCAAAATATTAGATATTATCTCAGTAGAATAATGCAAGTTACTTCCTTTGCATATCTCTGACTATGGCAGAGGTGAATGCAGGCCTCCTACCTAGCCCAGATCACAGTGCTGACCTTCTTCCCACAATCCCCTTCATTGCTGACTTTCTTCCTACAACTCCCTTTTGCAAGCCACTCCTCCTTTTCCAATTAATAAAACCCAAGTGCAGCCCTGGGTTGCTTTCTTGGTTCCAGAAAGCCATTTTCATGGCTGGACTTAGGGCCCTTTGGCTTCCCAATAATTATATATATATATATATATATATATATATATATATATATGTCTTAGTATCTTTGTTATCACCATGGGTTGTGCTGGGAGTGATAGATTAGAATTAACTTGGTGGAATTCCAATAACATGGTTTTAGGATTGTAAGTTTAGACTTCTTAGGCCGAGATGAGAACCAGGAGGGCACTCTGACAAGTTAATTTATCAATGAGTTCAAATTTGATTGGCGATTTGAAGCCAATGAAAACTTAGAAGGTGGGACTTCATGGAAGGATATGAGTCCTGTAGGTCATGCCCTTGGGGACTGTCTTTCTGTAAGCCATATCCTGTTGCTCTCTCTGTTTATAAGCTGCTGCACAGTGAGCAACTGTGCTCGAATGCATGCGCTCCACCATGGTGACGGCTCCACAACAGATCCAGAAACAACAGCATCAAGGGACCATGGACTGTGTCCTATGAAACCTTAAACTGAAACAAACCCTTTTTTAAACTTGTTTTCCTGGGTGTGTTGGCAAAGTAATGGAGAGCTGGGGAACACACTTAGAAAAGTGAGAGGAAGTCATTTAAAAATATTTTTACAATGTAAACCCCATGTGGTAGACTGTAACAGAAGCTAGGAAGTAGGACAGTGGTTCCTACAATCTATGCCTGGGAAGCAATACACATTCAGATGTCTCGGTGATCACACAGTGGCCTTTCAACAGTCACTAGCCTCATATTAAAGAAGAAGAGGGTCCAGAGAGCAAGTGCGCAAGTCACTGAGCAGGGACTGTGCCTGTCTTACCAATGAGCAGAAAACTTGATTCTCTAATACCAGAAAACATCTGTAATGCTTTTAGGCAATGCCTTCAGACTTCTAAGAACTGGTATATATTTTAACATGGGATGACAGAAGAAAGAAGACAGAGTTAAAAACTACAGTGACTTGCATTTTACTTTCCAGTATTTGTGTAAGCATTTTTCCTTTTTCACAATGCCATAATAATTATCAATGCTACTGTGTTTACATTCTAATCAATGCATGGAAGAAGATATTTTTCTAGAGAGGGGTTTCATAAATGCGTTCCTAGTGGTAGCATGAGACTTGTGTCTTGTTTCTTGGCTTTTGTCATGCTTCTATGCAGTGTAACACATTTATCCGCTGTTATCTTGTAGGTGACATTTCCCCCCAACTCCATCCCGCAGAGGTTGACTTAGGTAGTGTCTTAGTTATTTTCCCATAATTGGGACAAAATACCAAACTCTCATAATTTAAAAGAATACATATGGGCTGGGGAACATAGCTAGACATTGTAAGCACCTGCCTGGGAAGCACAAGGACCTGGGTTCGATCCCTGGAATTGTACTGTGTTGGTCCTTGAAGCCCAGGCCCCCTGAACCAGCCACTGCAACTGGGCATGGTGGTGTACACCTGTAATCCCAGCACCAGCAGCTGAGACAGGAGAATCCTTATGAGTCTGAGCTGCGTGTGTGGCCCGATAACATATAAGTAAATAAAAGATTATTTAAAAAAAATAAAACAAGCCTCTCTTCAGTAAATGAGTGAATGCTCCCTGTTGGCTCATGTCCACACCCAGCCATCTCCAAGGCAGACACAGTAAGGCAGAGCAAGGGAGTGGAGGAAATCTGTTCACCTGTGTGAGACGCTGCGCCAAGAGAGAAGGGAAGAGCCAGGGAGGAGGATGCACCTAATACCCCGCCTCTCCACGGGTGGTACAGCACTTCCATAAGCCGGTTACCCTCCAAATACCTGGAGCTTTAGGGTATTTTATATCTGAACCATAATAAACAGTCTTTGTATTATTAGCAAAGTGTACGGCTCCTCTCTTTTCTTTCTAGCTTCAGTAGCTCTTGCTCTCTTTCATTCTATTTGCTGTAAGAGTGGTAACTGCCTTTGTTTGTTACTCTTTTATTAAACAAACTACCCATCAGTTATCCATATTTGGATATGCAATGTGACTCCTGCAGAGAACCCAGCAGATATAAGCAGGCCACCAAACAACACCCTCCAATAGGCTCTCTGCTACTATGCCCTCAAGTGAGTAGTGTAAAATGCACAATGGAATCCACAGATTTGGGCTGAAGACAAAGAATGCATCTTGCCCAATGTCTGCTACTACCACAAGACACTGTAGTCTGAGTAAATTGTAGAAAGTACAAAGTTATTTGAGTCATGGATCTGGAGGGTAGGAAGTCTAATTGCTGGAGGCTGGCATCTGGCGAGGGCCTCTTGCTACATCACTTCCCTGTGGAAGATGGGAGGGTGGGTGCTCAAGATGGAGAAAGATGGAGGGCTGTGAAGATAGCTCAGTAGAATAAGTGCTTCTCTGGCAAGCACAAGGGCCTGAGTTCAATCCCCAGTTCAAAAAAAAAAAAATGGAGATAGAAAAGGAGTGAACTCTCTTTTATAGTTAACATGTTCTGGAAATAAGTCTTCACTCACGCATAAAGGCAGATCCTCTATGACCCAGTCATCTCTCTAAGGTGCTACCTCTTAATGCCATCCTAATAGCAATTAAATGTTAACATGGGGTTTGGAGGGATGCTCCAACCACAGCAGAACAAAGATGACCTCAATGATGTTTAAACGGACCACATTAAAAATCACACTTTTAGATATATTCATTGTGTTACACAACATAATTTTATTTGTTCCTTTTTTAAAACTTGTTTTTGTGACTGACAGTTTAATCAAGCTGTACAATGGAGCACATTTTTCTACTTGGAAAGTCTATACCCACATATAAGACATCTTTATGTTTGCAGTGTGACATCACAAAAGTAGAATAGCTCATCTTTGTGGAGCTAGAAGTGAACTCGAAGCCCATCATTTTGCGGCGCAGAAGCTGACGCATGTTTGTACGCATTCATGGGCCTGCATGCTTCATGACAATTTAAAAATGGCCTCTGTGTAGTTTTCCTTCTGCAAATCCCTCTGAAAGACCTACACAAAGTTTGAAATATATTAAACTTTTAAATTAGTATTAAAACTCAGCTGGTTTGTCAATATTCAATTTTAGGACACAGAGCAACAGTAAAGCCTGCCCAGTCTTGCAGTTCATCTTCCTAAAAATCCAGACCTTTATGGCCTCAGACTCTGCCCAGCCTTTCACTGGTTATAGAACCAGCTAGGGTTGGTAGTTTATGAACATAAAACTATGTCCAGCAGCACTTAGCCAACAGGGCTCACGTACATCAACTCCATCCAAGCGGTGAGAACTACTCTGTCCACTTTGGAAGCCAAAAAGTGCCTTCCTGACTTCCACTCCCATGGCCAGATGAGAAAGAGCAAAGAGAGCCTCAAGTCCTGACACCTGGCATTAACAATTCCTAGTGAGTTTCCAGGGACATAAACACCGTGTCAGCTGTGGCCTCTTGTTAGCACCCACAGTGGACAAATGAAACTGCCAGGCCACCTCCCATGTCGCCAGAAGTCCTGTGGTGACACACAAGCCCAGAAATAAGGGATAAATAGGACAGAAACAAAATACCACCCCATGCAGGTTCCATGGGCTGCCTCCCAGTATTAAACAGCAAGGCAGTTTGTACCCCTTCCTGACCTGCTCTCCGGGGAGCACAGGAAGGCGACATAAGGTCGGGGAAAGCAAGAGAAAGAGGAAGTCGCTATGTATAGAAGGACATTTAACCCCTTGAAGCACAACACACACTGGCGCAAGCGCACGCACACGTGCGCATGCGGACAGACAGACAGACAGACACACACACACACACACACACACACACACACACGCACGCACGCACGCACGCACACACACAAAACACACCCGAGTACAAACATTAAAAACACTTCCTTGGAACTGGGCCTGTGGATTTGAAATCGGAGCTGGGTTTGTTTCACATTTTAATTTGTGCCTTTGATTTATTTATTGGATTATTCCCTAAGAAATTGTTTCTTTCTAGGCCCCGGAGGGGCCCTTGATCATTCTAAACAAATTTAGGAAAAAAACTAAGAAGAAAGAAAAGTCTCTGCAGGAACTTCGGTCGAGAGGCAGCAAGGGCTCCAGTAGGTGGAAGTCAGCGCTGTTTCCAGGAATTCCGTCGCTGCAGACAAATGGGGGCGTGACGGGCAGCTGCTGTAAAGTGAACTTGCGAAAGTTCGGGATGGGAAGGAGGGTCCAGGAAACGGTGAAGTGGAGAAATATGTGGAAGCGGAAACATGAGAGAAGTAGGAGGTGGGGACCTGTAAGAGGTCAAGACTGGCAAGGCGTGACCCAGTACTGGAAGGATCTGGGAGCTTCTAAAGAAGCAAAGGGTTCCCTCCATGAACTAAGGTCCCTGAAATCCTCCCGGCCGTGTCAGAGAACCCTGGAGCCTTAGCAGCGCTGGGATCTGCGTGCCTGGGGCAAAGCGGTCAGGTGGGAGGGGGAGCGTGGGGAAGAGGCGTCGCCCTCGCCCGTGTCTTCGGGCGGTCGCCGCAGCAGCGCCGCCACCTTCTCCACATCCCGCCAGCCCCGCCGGTCCGGGGCTGGTCCGGGGCTGGTCCGGCCCGGGCCGCTGACGTCACCACCAAGTTTGCTGCCCCTCCGCGGCCCACGTGTGGCGGCGCTGCCCGGGAGGCGGCGGGCGGGGAGCCTGGAGCACCGCTGTCGCTGACAGGTCTTGAGCCCGGCGCCGCCACGCGGCTCACAGGTGGGGCAGGAGAACAGTTTGGCAGCTCCCGACTCTCGCGAAGACGGTGGTGCCCAGGGGTCCTACTAGAACGGAAGAACCGGGGGCCAGGCCACCTCGTACTGTGGCCAAGAAGATCTGAGTCCGGACCGAGAGCGCACACCGGGAGGTAGTGTCGCTCGCCTCTGCCTGGAGCGCACGCAGCAGAGCAGCCCACGGCCGCGCGTCCCCAGCGCGGGACCAACCCGGAGTGCGAGATCCCGGATCTGAGCCACCGCCGCCGCCGCCTCGGAGAGCCCCAACCCGGCGACTCCCGGGATCCTGCGGCGCGGAGCATTGCTCACGGGCGATGTTTCGGGCCAGTCTGAGACCTAAGACGATGGTTTCTTAAGCACAGCACCGCGTCCCCTTTCTTGCACCCTAACGGAGGCTGGGATTCTGAGCGGGGGTCCCGGGGCTCCGTCCTCTGGAGGCGTCCCGGCCGCCACCTCCCGGGTGAGCTCGCTGCAGGCGCGCAGGCGATGTACCCTCCTCTGTCCGAAGCGCAGGTCCGCCTGGGGGACGTGGTGGCACCTGGCGGAGGCCTGGCTTAGCATGGCCTGCGCACTGCCCGACGTCGCCTCCGGCTAGGATGGCCCCTCCGGGCCCGGCCGGCGCCCACCCTGCCTCAGCCGAGCCGCTGTCCCGCAGCGTCTTCCGGAAGTTCTTGCTGATGCTCTGCTCTTTGCTCACCTCCCTGTACGTCTTCTACTGCCTGGCCGAGCGCTGCCGGACCCTGTCCGGCCCCGTTGTGGGGTTGTCGGGCGGCAGCGAGGAGGTGGGGGCCCTGGGTAGTAGCATCCTGGCCGGAAGCCCGAAGGAACTGGCGCTGTGGCCCGTGGCAGCGCGGAGAAAGCGGCTGTTGCAGCTGCAGCGCAGACGGAGGCGCCGACCGCCCGCCCGGAACGACGACCACGAGGAGGTGGCCTGGGAAGGGGAAACCCCCGGCCTGGGCACGGCACTCGGAGGCTCCGGGGCCGGCAGCAGCGTGGCCGAGGCCCCGCCGGGGACCCTGGCCCTGCTCCTGGACGAAGGCAGCAAGCAGCTGCCGCAGGCCATCATCATCGGGGTGAAGAAGGGCGGCACGCGGGCGCTGCTGGAATTCCTGCGCGTGCACCCCGACGTGCGCGCGGTGGGTGCCGAGCCCCACTTCTTCGACCGCAGCTACCACAAGGGCCTCGCCTGGTACCGGTGAGCGGGCGAGGGTCCGGGAGGGGCAGCCGCGACACTCGGGTGCCGGGCAGGGGGAAGACTTAGCAGAGCCCTCGACGATTACCCCTAGTCCCCTCCCTCACACTTCCTGTAGAAGGCCAGGCGTCATCAGCAACTCAGACCCTAGCTAGGAAAGTTTTGTTCCCGCTGTGCCCACAACTAGGGGAGGGGGTTATATTTAGGAACTCAAAAGGGGAGGGCAATTTTTGTTTTAATGATTTTAGTGCTGGGCATTCCCTGTAGCACCAACAAGAAGTCTCATCCCTTCCTCGGGCCCAGGGTAAATACCTGTGTATTCGGCTAAAGGGGGAGGGGTCACTCCAAAGGTTCCTCCTAAATTAGAACCTGTTTACCGTTACTAGGTTACCTCCTGCAAGGAAGTCTGTTTTTATTCCTTCTTTATCTTCTAGTCAAGTCCCTGGTTAACACAGTCTTTGCCATCAAGTATTTATTTACCTTGACTCTTAGCCAGATAGTTGTCCTAGGTGATAATACAGAGACTCAGTAAAAATATCCAGTGCCAGAGTTTAGATAGTTCAGATAACCTGTGTCCCAGCATCTGCAAGCAAACAAGTCACCATACTTTAAAGAATGCCTTCTTGGTTTAAAAACTTGTGATTGGGTGAAGGGCTGAATTTGGTAATGTGCTTTTCATATTTATAAGGAGAAGAAAATTTTGTCTCTGACCTGGCCAACTTTGCTACAGCTCTTTGTACAGTCTTCTCTAAAAAAGAAGGTGGCCATTTTTTTACAAGAAGAAAACCAAAGAGACTGCATTATGGGAAAATCCTGCAATTACAGTTTAGGAAATGAGTCTCATTCAGATAGATGCTCATCTTAAATTTGTCAGTCTCAAAGGCAGGATGCCTTTAGTAACAGAGTACACCAAACTTTAATAAGTTCTGTTGTTTGCTGTTTGCTATAAAATACTAACTTTTTTCTTTCCTCCAAGTGCAAGTAAAAATCATGTGACTACAACTCCCCATTTTGGAAATCAACCATCGACTTCCAATATAGAAATAGATGTGGTTGGACATTTTTCCTTGAGGGGGTCAAGCACAGCCACAGGTTGATTTCAGGACCCATAAGGAACAGTTTGGCCCTAAAAATCTAATTCAAACATTAAACACTTTGAAAGCAGCAATTCTCCATTTGTTGGGAAGAAAAACAAACAGCCTTCCCTTAATATAAAATATATATCATTTAAAATCATCAGCCACTTAAACTATCCCTTGTGTTTCTGTCATTTATGTTATGTCCTCTGGGAAGTTCTTATAAAAACGACCTGTTGAATCTGGAAACAACAGGTCCTTCTTTTTAGTACAAAGAGAGTTCTGTTTTTTTCATCAAGGACACAAGAAAGAAATGATTAAAGACCCCTAAAACTCTTATCTATAGAAGCTTGCATTGAATTCAGCCTCATACAGTGCTAGAAGAGAGCACATTTTAAGCTGACTAACTGAATGATCTAAGGCAACCCTTGGCTCTGAGGTACTATTAAATATGGTGTAATATTTAGTACTAAAATATTTTATTTTTGTTTAGCCATATAAACTTTATTTCCACAAAGTGGGGTTGTTTCTACTTATTCTAGCAGTGAGTATTTGAGGGTATAGTATCTGCAGACCTGGATCTGATTTTCTCTGGAACTTTCTGAACTCATGCAAGAACAGAGTAGCTTTAGGTAAGTAGAAACAGGAGAGAGAGAGAGAGAGAGAGAGAGAGAGAGAGAGAGAGAGAGAGAGAGAGAGAGACAGAAGGAGAGACAGAGAGAGAGGGAGCCTTGAACTTTGAAAACTTTGAAAGACTACTCTCTTTTGGAAACTGGATGCAAGGCTGTAAAGTAAATCTCTCTGGATTGTTTACTCCAGGAGAGAAGTTCTATAAAGCAATTTATAGTGGTTACAAAAATAACTGCACAGTAGACTTCATGGTTTGGTGAATTTAATTTTCCAAGTGTTGGAGCAATGTCTTTGTTTTACCATTTGCAATGTTTTTTTTAATTGAATGCATAAATTTAAGCTTAACTCAGTTACATACAAAACTTTTTATTAAAAAAAAATCCAACCTATGGAGCCTAGATTATGTGATTATTTAATGAAATTTCCTCATAGTTCTCTTTTATCTTGGCTCTGAACTTGGAGCTTGGCATTTATTAGAGAGACTAAAGATTTAAAAATATATGTACTTTAAATCCCACACAGAATACTTCATTCATACTGAGTGCATTTTAGTTACTCGGATTAGCTGAAGTTCTAGGGTTCTAGGACAGGAGATTCTATTTACCTTTCCTCTGTGACCTAAAATTTGCTGTATAGGATTTGTGCCACACACTTAAGACTACACACACACACACAATCCCAGTATTTGTACCTTGAAGTGAATTATGGAAGAGAAAAATCAGTTAAATATTTTTAGATGCTCTTTAATGTGAGGAGAATTATATGTCTAGCCTTCTGGAGTTTTGCTTCTTTCTTTCTTTCTTTCTTTCTTTCTTTCTTTCTTTCTTTTGCCATAGTACTTTGTTGTGGCACTGCCCCCTACTGTCTTAACAAAGGGAGAAATCTGTTGCTATTAGAAATTTTGAAGAAAATCTGGAGAATCAGTCTGACAATAACAAACGTCTGTTGGTAGGATATTTCAATACCACTCTTTCACTACAATGAAATAAAATATTTCAAAAACTGTATCTCAAGAGTAGAGTGATAAATTCTTCATTTAAGCATGCTTGCAGCAAGGATAAAGTTGGCCTTCAAAATCTCCATTTTTTCTTATCGATTAGGAAAGTCTTAATATCTTTAACAAACTTCTTGGCAAATTTTTACATGCATGCAGATTTATTCATAATAATTAGGACATTTCAATAGAGTTCACTGGATATGCAACTCCACCCTAATGGGGTTTTAAAAGACATTCCTCATTGCTTCATTTATCAGGACAACAAATGTCTGCAGCTCTCAGGTCACGTCGTGCAGGAACAATTCTTTGCAGTAAATCATCTCCATTACCTAGCTCTGTGTGCACAGTTCATAAGGGAAAATGGAAAATTGTGTCATTATCCTCAAACTGCTGGGATCTTCATTGGAAGTTTAGAGCAACTGACTTTACTATAGTTCAAGGGCAGGTATAGACTACGCTTAATTTACATTTAATAAGAGGTCTCCTGAAAGACATTTATATTTCTAAAGCATAGTATGTGAATAAAAATAATAAAATAAATAAAAACTATGCATACATTCAGTTATCCCTTAATATCTGTGAGGACCCCTTGTAGATCAAATTCCTCAGATACTCAATGTCTTCCATAAAATAGTGCCATATATTTTCTAGGAGCATACATATATACATTATGTACAAATTTTATGCTATGTTATAAACTATAATTCCAACAGTCTGGGAGGCTCAGGCAGCTTACAAGTTTGAGCCCAGTGTTGACAGTTTATCAGTTTAGTGAGACTTTGTCCTAAAACACAAACAAACAAACAAACCCCAAAAAATTAAAGGATGAGGATATATCTCAGTGTGAAGATTTTAGGTTTAGTCATTGTGTATATATGTATGTATGTATGTATGTATGTATCTATCTATCTATCTATTTATCTACCAACGTAAATAAAATATAAATAATTGTTGTAATGTGTAGTTTAGGAAATAATGTGAAGAAAACATCTGTGCATCTTCAGTACAGAACTTTTTTCTAAATATTTTTGATCTACAGTTGTTTGAACCTGCAGAAGCAGAACCTAGGAATATGAGAGATCCTAATCTCTCCCTTTCTCTCTCTCTCTCTCTCTCTCTCTCTCTCTGTCTGTCTGTTTCTGTGTCTGACATAGATATATAAATGGCTTCTGTGCTTCAGCTTCCTATTTTGGCACAAGATAGGAAGTGCTCACTCTCCAGTCCCTTATATTTACATTGTCTCTTTCCTATGTTGTTGTTACTTTTCTTTAATAAATATGAGCAGTTTCAGCAAAGAAGAATATCACTTATCTATTTTGTAGTATACAGGAAACTCAGAGTTACACAGCTTCAAGTTTTGGAGTTAACACTACCAAAATGTTACATTAAAATGTAACATTTTTTGACCTCTAATGATTTTGGCCTTGTTTTTCTGGGGCTCCAGAAAGGCACAACGAATAGAGGCACTTTTGGTTCTTCTCAGGAGAAATCGGCATTTGTAGCAGCTGGGAGCAGCTGCAGGGTACCTCCATGAGCAGAGCAGTTTCCCACTCTCCTGTCCTGGGAGTCCCTTCTGCATAAAGGGTTTGAAATGAAATCTGAGCCAAAGGAGCTGCAGAGGTTGGCCACCCATGCAAGGACACAAGGACTCAGTCCAGAGGCTCTGTCCTTACTGTGTGAGTGAGGAACATTGGAAGCAGTGAGGCCTACGAGCGGCATAGGTAGAAGTTGCTTTGGGCCCTGAATCTTCAGTCCTCCTTTATGCAGAGAAGGGCATAGCTTTTTTCATATACTTAGTTCCCAGGAGCTGAGTGTCTGGATGCTTCTCACCTAGTGAGAACTGGAGCCAATGTACTGTCATTTTATTTGTTGAATGTCTGAACTCTGGACTTTTCCCCAACAGATGGCACCAGCAATGCAAGTCAGTTGGCCTAGTTCCTGTGTGTGTGTGTGTGTGTGTGTGTCCTGATACACACACACACACACACGTGTGTATATAAGAGGAGAGGACCAGTAGGGGAGGAGAGAGTGTGAAACATGAAGTCACAGTAACAAGAGGAAAGTTGTTAAATTGCTGGGAAACTTCTGAGCAATCCCAGACATGATGGACATGCAACAGGCTTCAAGCCACAGTTTTGGTAAGTCCAGGAATTGGGCTATCTTGTGTGAGCATATGTTCCTTCTAATAGGGGATTTTGTAACATGCCCATACGCTTTGTATGAAAATGCACACGTGTCCATGGATGGCAGTCCACTGAGACCCAGAGGGGTGCCTACAGCTTAAAACAAAAACACTCCAGACAAAATATTTGTCTCGCATAAGATAAATCTGTTGATTGGCTAGGAAAGAATAAGTGCCAAATGTGTATTTCTGAGAGGTCATGGGAATGAAATAAGCTGTGCAATTAATGACAACGAGCTCTGACCTTACATAGAACAGATGCTTGCATCACGAGGGGAGGTGTGGCAGTGGCAGAGCAAACAAACCTCCTTGAACCTCCTTGATGCACACACCAAGAAGGACTTCGCATCTCCAGGGGATGCATTTGAACAATTGCAAATTGCAATTACTATTGTCAAATTGCTTGGCCATTTGAGAGCTTGATGGGCTTAGCTCTTCTCCTTCTGGGGAGATCTTCTTCCACCAAATAACAGCAACTTGGCTGATTTTCTTTAAAAAAAAGTGTTTTTCTTCATCAGGGTTTCCCAATATACTAGACCCCAGGGTTTTGGAAAATTTGTTTCTGCTTAAGTCATAAAGTGTAATTTTAAATATAAAGGCCCTTATCAAATATCTGCCTCCCATACATAATCCAAGGCAATTCTACCAAAGTAATAAGTAATTGAGACAGAATTTTCTAGCCTTTGATTGATAAGACTGTCTTAAAAATACTTGCCAGTGCTTTAAAACATTTGCTAATTACGTAGTTTAGATGTCTTTATGGGAAATATTAATGCAGTTAAAAATAAATTTGTGTAGAGCTAAAACTTAGAAACAGAGGCAGTGCTGAGTTCCATGATTCAAAGAATCCTGCCCAATTCTCCCGTTTAATAACTCCATCCTTGAGTATTTATGTTTTTCATTACTGCTCAGGTAATGTGAAAGTTTACAGTTAGACCTGAGGTGGCTTCAGTACTATTATAATCTAGCATTCAGATTTGGCCTGTTTCAGAAGTTGAATGATGACAGTAAATGTGAGAAAAGGAAGTTTTTCTCAAATTTTCTTCAAGTGTTTATAAAGAATGCTCTTAAGTATTTCCCTTTAGGAATGCCTGAGAGATTTTTGCAAAGTTTATAAACATAATCCCACGCACTCCCCATAGAACACAGCCTACTTCTAATGTGATGTGGGGCACCACCTAGTGGTAGGAAGCTCAGGAAAGACCTCCCCCACCTAACTGCACACCTCCTCAGAACTCGATTTGCAGTCTCATTAAAAACAACCCAAAACAACAACAAAAGAAAATAACACACAGTACTTAGGTAGTTCTTAGAGCAAGTGGTCTGCCTAGTACAGCTGTGCTGCACTGTCTCATATAGAACCAATAGTTCCTTTAGTTTAGGCCAGCACTTTATTCTTTGGAGAAGAATAAAAGGGATGACTTGACAATAAACCTGAAAACCAAGATATAAATGATTAGAGGATTTATATTAGAAGTGTGTATGACTGAAAGGAATGCCATATGCCTCAGATTACTTTTGCTAGTGTGTTTTGCCTCTGTTTCTGAAAGCCGACTTCAGATGAAAATACTTCCAGATGATTTTATTTCAACATCAGTAATGCGGCCTTATTCTTTCCCCAGTGTGGCATAGGCTTTGGAAGATGGTCCTGTGATTCTTACTAGGAAGCACACAGAAGGCTGTTTAACCCTTAATGCTCTCAAGATACCCATAGTGCATCCTGCCCTCACACATGGGGCTGCTTATAAGAAGCTGAATTGGGCCAGTATCTGTGCCTGCAGACAGGTAGACAGGGTGCAGGCTGGTGAGCCCGTGGTGGTCAGGAGGGAAAGGCAGGAGGAAAGGAATACTTCATTTTGGAGGAAGCCTGCAAGATATTGCTTTGGCCAAGTTACCAAGGTTAAGGTCTTTTTGTCATGCTGGGTATCCTGCTCCCTGATTTAATTTGATATTAGTGACACTTCCTCCTCCATTGGGTATTTATTCTTCACCCAAATCAACAGTACTAACTCAAACATTAGGAACTTTACAAAACCCAAGTTGAGAGGCATTCTACAACATTTATGAGCAGTACTCTTTAAAGATATTAAGATTACACAGAATGAAAGATTGATAAACTACACATAGGAGAAATCAAAGATAATAATCATTACTAGTAAGTAAATAAATGTAGGGAATATTTTTTTCTTATCTGGAGCTTGGAAGAGAGAAAAAAGTTCATGAACACATTGGTCAAATGTTACTAATGTATATATTTTTATTAGTAACATTACATGGGAGTCCCCTTTTATCTGAGGTTTTTAATCTAAGATTTAAGTTGCCTGTTGTCAACCACAGCCTGAAAATACTTAATGGAAATTTCCAGCAATGAGCAATTTATAAGTTTTAAATTGCACAGGATTCTGATTTGCAGAATGGCATCTTGTGATGTCCTGCCTGGAACCCGAGGCATCCCCTTGCCCAGTGCAGCCCCCAGCCCCTGATCTCTTGGTTTTGAGCATTCTGGGTAGAAGAGTTATGGCTATTTTTTGTGCTATTTTTTATAATTCTATTATTTAAAGTTCTTCTAAAAATGAAAATGAGAATTGGACTTAAAATAGGAAGAGCCCAACTGGCTTTGGAAAAGGGGGACCCCACTGAAATGCCTCCTCATGTAGTCCAAATTTCTTCTCCTCCGTCCGCTGAAACCCCTGGGGTGGCCTGCAGCTCCCCCTGCCTGTAGTATGTGCTGCTGTTCCATGCACTGACTGTCTACAGCTCATTTCATGATGAATTTGGCTCTTGACTTCCCTCTCTTATACTTTTGCTCCTGAATCAAGCAGAGAGAATTTTGTTATTTCTTGTACTTTCCATGGGTGGTAAAGTGAAGGCATGGAAGGTCTTCATCTCTGGCCGCAACTATTCCATGTTAGAGAGCAAAATCACCTTCATGTCATGGGCAGGTCTTGGAGGACAGATCTGAGAGACAGATCAGAGAAAAGGGGCTGCTTACCACATGAAGAGATGGGGCATGACTGTGGGTGCTCTATATGGCTAATTTGACAACCCAGCCTAGATTTTTCCAGATAAGCTTCAATATACCGTCCCATTACTAGTCTTGGTGTTTAATCTTTGGTTAGACACATTGTACCTCATGAGACCAGCTGCAGGAACAAAATAGACCTGGAGTATTTACTGTGTCCAGGGGAAAGAAGAGAGGAAGAGAGAAAGTCCCAGCTCTAGAGTCCTGGGGGGCCAGGACTGGCACATCCTAGAGCTATAACAGCTTATGCTGCTGAATCTGCTATCCTGACTGCCAGCATTGTCAGACTCAAGTTGGTGTCTAGGTGACCTGGCATGGTGGCGTTTTCTGCTTCTGTTTTGAAACACACAGTTGTGTAAACCAGAGTTCTGGTTTAATAGAGTGATGAACATTTCGCTGAAAATATTTTCCCTTTGATAGTTATAACAACTGAAAATAATTTTACCCACATTACATTTTTACTTAAGCAAAACAAAGCAATACTCACCCCGACTAGAGGCTCCAGGAAGCTGACTTGTTTCCTTTTATTAGTTGATTTGCTTATCTTTATTGAATCTGTTTTATAAGCTGCTTCGTACAAGGCACAGGCTGCAAATGCTTATGTAGTTAAAAAAATTTCTATGATTTAATACTATTCTTCACTTACTATTTGGATTTCTTTCCACTTTATAGATATATACTTTTCTTTGTTTCTTTTGAACCATTCATAAAAGAGAAAAATATTTGAACCTTTGTGTAATATACATTTGCTAAAATCCATGTTTTTAAGGGCTGGCCAGATAGCTAAGCAGACTAGAGCGCCTACTTTGGCAGGGCACAGCAACCATGGTTTCATCCTCAGCATGCCATGCGGGCCCAGCCTGCAGGGTGTGCTGAGACAGCAACTGCGACTGGGTGTGGTGGTGCGTGCCTGTAATCCCAGCACCTGGGAGGCTGAAAAAAGGAGGATCACTATGAGTCTGATCTACGTAGTGAGACCGTGTAGGCCCTGTCCTAAATACAGAAAAAATAAAATAAAACAAAAATAAAATCCATCATTTTAGGTGTAAAGTGATAGTAACTGCACTGCCCCAGCACAGTGTCCCAAAAGCTGCTGAACGATCTTCTGAATGATACTAGAAACAGTGTTACTTTTTAAAGTAGCTGCTATAATTTTCTGTGTTTTACATATCAGTAAACAAACTATAAGGTGAAGTAGCTTTCTCAAAGTAACTTGTCCATAAACCTAATAAACAGGATCATTGAAGAGCCAGGTCAGCCCACCTATAGCATGCCAGCGTTCCACCGGCAAAGCGGCAAGGCTCTCTGGCCAACTGCTGTGCCCATTGGACTCTAGCTTACATAGGTATATGAGCATTTGGGAACACCCAGAACTATGGCTTCTGCTGGAGAGCTTCTGAAGGCTTTCCTGGCCTGGAGAGTGCCTGGGACATGTGCATTGCTGGTCTTGCACCTTTCCTTAGAAAACTGAGATGCACAACAAAATCCTTTCAAAAAAGCCCATTGTGAGAAGCTATTTAAATATCTGTTTTAATGCTGTGCTTTATTATGGGTTAACCAAAGCCACCTCTATTTGTAATCCTCTCCCTGTCCCACATCCCACCCCCATCTGATCATAGAACCCATCTTATTGGGCATATCAAAAGCTTAGGCTATAGGTTCTCTTTCTCTGCCTCTCTCTGCCTCTCTGTCTCTCTCTGTCTCTGTCTCTGTCTCTCTCTCTCTCTCTCTCTCTCTCTCTCTCTCTCTCTTTCTCTCTCTTTCCTCTCTCCTCTCTCTTGTGTTTTAGGGCAAGGTCTACAGGGTGTTCAGGGTCTCACTACTAGGTGGAATTCATAGTGATCCACCTCTTTACAGTCTCCTAAAAGCTGGTATTACAGGTGCATGCCATCACACCCAATCTCAACTGCCATCTCAGTGCGCCTGGGGGAGGGGCATGGCAGGCCCCTGTGCCTGCTTGCAGGTGCTTTAGTCTGCTGAACTGTTTGGCTAGCCCTTTAGATTTTTCTCTTATTGCACACACACATGCACTAAAATACATTACAAATAGCAAATGAGCACCTTCATTAAGCTTCACCTGAGGAAGCCAAGTATTGTCAGAAATCCAAGGCTGCTTGCTCCCCTGCCTCTGGGGCTCTGTGACTTGCTAGCCTGTGTCCAGCAGCTGCCTTCACCTAGCAAGCCTGTGGTCCTTTGGCACCAGAGAGAATCCCCAACAGTCATTCTCCTGGTACATTCAGTCCCTGCTAAAGCCTACCTTTCTCACCTTTGGTTTGACATAATTTTTGTTCTTTAGGTATGCTAACAACAGCTCAACTGTTGCCTCAAGTACCATTCTGTCTTCATTATGACTGTTCTTAACTAATATTCACCTAAGTGATTTCCTACTGTCTGGCCATTGTTAGCAACAAGCTCATACCATAGTGACCGGACCTTTAGGGAAATACAACATAGCTACCGATGTCAACTTTCTTTAATGAGATAAAATAAAAACAGGTAAGATGTTGGAAGCATCTTAAATCTCTTAAAGATTGACTTTTGCATATGTATAACAGAGTGCCTTGCCCAAAGTTTAAAAGACTGAATCTTGAGAATGTAATTCAAGGGAAAAAGTGCATGCTCTAAATTATATACATTTAGTCTTGGAGGATTTGCAGCAATCATAAAAATACCCCTTGAATGGAATCAATCATAGCATTATCTTTTCTCCTCTCAGAACCAGTGAATTAAAATACAGAATTGAATTGAATCAGGAATCTGTTTATGTTTAGATATGTGCTTTTCATCAAAGATGTTTTCCTAGATATTTTGATGCATCTAGACTTTGGGACCCAGCTAGTCTGATTGGCCTTTGGATCCTTGTAAGTAATTTGTGTTTTATGGTTGTTGCCTGCTTGTAAAAGATTAGTGGGAGAAATCTGAGCACAGACAGGAAAAAGTTTGCTTTTTCTCTCTTGAGTGTTCCGAGTAGGAAGTAATCAATCAAAATTTTTCCCTTTTCAGAGCTCTTACTTGGATTAGATCTCTTTCACTAGGAAATATCAAAGTTGCCAGGCTGGTTTGAATGACTAAGTCAAAAATGATGTGTTTGTTACGGTCATAAATCTCTGCAGATTCTCATTAAGTTCAGGTATTTAACAAAGGGAACTGGATTAAGCTGCAACTAAAGTTACTTCCCAGAGTCAACTGCACCCTCATCACCTTTCCTAGTTGAGACATGTTTGCACTAACTGAATGTTTTGAAACATTCTGTCGGCAGTGATTTTATGTCACAAACAAAGCTTTTAAGTAAACAAAACTTTGCATCTGTTTTCTCTTTTTTGTTTTTTTAAAATTCCCCAATGGACTCTAATTACCCTTGTACTTTCTTTCATCAAATGTTGTGGGTTTAGTTTTTCTTCTTTTTAAGAAATAAAGGCCATTTGTTTTTCTTTCTAATGAGTCTTACTCTTTTTCTTTGGCGTAAGAAACCTGGGAATTACAGTAGTATCTGTTAAACAGGCTTTTTCTGGAGCCAGAGGCCTGCCCAGATGCCCTGCAAAGGTTTAATGATGGAAAGAAAACAAGTAAATCTGTTTTATATTTGTAGGAGGAGAGAATATCATAGGGAACTAATTTTTGTGAAGAAAATTCTTGAGATTTTCAGGTGTGTTTGCCCCATGGCAAAGGGTGGCAAGTTACAGAGCAAGTGTTGGAGAAATTACTATTTAGCCCGAAATGATCATTGCCATGTAGAAAAGTGAGTTCATTATTTCCATGTGCTCCAATTTTTGAAAACATCTTGCAAAATAACATATATAGTAAAAAAACAATACCTAAACTGAAGCAAAATGAAATTCAACATAGATGGGGCGAATCCATCTTAAGTGAAAGTGGATGGTTACTCATTTCACAATCTGTGACTCATGGGGAAAATCAGTATTAGGCAGTAAACAGCTATCATCTGGTCACCAACTTTCAATGGTAAATCCCAAGATATTATCACTAAATAAAATAGAGCTAACTTTTCAGATGAAAGTATTGCATAGAAAAAATGGATAATAATAGAAGAAACTAGAATTCATGTACTAAGCAAGATAAGTATTATTTTGTCAACTTAGTTCTGTTTGTTATTTGTTCATAGAGATAGTGTCCAAAACATGTAACATGTATTTGTTACAGTGGATCTTCATTTTTAAAAATTTGAGAAGCACCGGCTATTGTAAATAAAACTTCTGTTTGGAGGGACTAAGATGAGTGTACTTTAAGGTATGTTTGATGGTCTGGAGCTTCTCTTTTTCGTACTTAGATGCCCAAGCCTGGAACTATCTATTACATGATGGATTTGCTAGTTTTTTAATGAACAGAAAAATATTAAAGTAACCTCTTAGTCCAGGAGTCAGCAATTTTCTTTTTTTCAGGAAAGAACCAGGTAGTCAACACTTTGGGCTCTGTGGGAGTTGCTGTCTGGTCTGAGACATAGCCATAGAAGCACAAGGAGTCACAGATAATATATAAATGAATGATATGTGTATATTCCAATAAAACATTATATACCAAAATGATAAAACCAAAAGCTATAGTTTACAGACTTCTGGGCTAAACTTGAGCATCCACAAGTCATATTTGGGGAGATATGACAGATGATTACCTTCTAGTTCAAGATCCAATCCAATAATAGTTGAGCTCCTTGCTGGTATACAAGGGTTAGAATCCTTTATCCTTGAATTGCATGACAGTAGACTGAGGCAACTTCTTAAACAACAGAAATGTTTGAGATGATGCCTTTGTCTAGAAGTATAAACAATAAACACTGTCTCAGCTACAGACATTCTATTTCAGAAGGGACATTTAAACACCAAAGTAATTGTTGCTTATTTCTTTTGAAAGCTTAATAACACCATTTTTATCTTTTCTTTCCTTAGTACTTAGGTGTGTTTAGTATATAAACATTATTCTTTCACAATTTGTGATATGTATTGATTTATGAATGCCTGGTCATTCATAAATAGAAAGCATTTGGAAGGAGAAATAAGAGATACAGTGAGGTTGCAGTAGTTGACACCTGATATCTATACTGAGAGACAACCCCATGGTATTATTTAACTCAACACCCTGTTTCTGTGGGTAAAGAAATGTTGAATCGGGAACAAAGGTTGAGGAAAGTTTTGAAGTTTTTTTTTTTTTTTAAAGCTTCTGTTAAATGTATTTTTAGTACAGAGTCTATAGGGTCTCACTACATAGATTGGATTTGTAATGATTCTTGTTTTCAGCCTCCTATGCTCTGGAATTACAGACAAATGCTACCATGCCCAGTATCAGTTGCCATCTAAGAACACCCCACAGGTGGGGCCAGCAGAGCAAGCCAGGGATAGAACCCTGGTCCCTGAGTCTGCTTGAGCAGGCACTTTAATCCACTGAGCTATCTGGCTGGTCCTTGAAGATTATTAAGTGATGTATTTAAGGCGTTTGGGCTTTATTCTTGGTTGACACTATCATAAAGAAATATAGAAATGTAATTTGAAGATTATAACACAGAGAATACTTAAATAATATTTGAAGAACTTGGAACCTTATTTGGACCATTACACATGATACAATGTTTCAAATTATTATACAGAGTTCTGCAAGTGTCGTGATTATTATGTGAATCAAAAAGTTTCAAAAATAATATGATGGAAACACTATATGTACATTAAACATTCTAATAGCCACCATAAAATGGTAAGAATAGAGAGATGAAACTGATTTTCAAAATAATATATGTTATCAGTATTACTATTTAAGCCAGTATGTCTTAATATATAATTCAACATGCAATCAAAATAAAACATAATCGATAAGAAAGCTTGCATCTTTCACACTAAACGTTCAGAATCAAGTAAAAATTTTATACTTGTGGTGCATATCAGTTCTTTCAAGAACTGAGATTGGCAACCTTTCAAGATCTCAGTAGTCTCCTGAGGGTCAACTGCTCCCATATTATCTACCGTAGCTTCAGAGACAGGCTTAGGAGAGAGTAGATAGAAGACTTACACTAGGAGATCGACTTCATAGATGTCTTCATAGTTTCAGCTTTGAACACTCATCCGTACAAAGCAGTGTGCATCAGGCAGGTGGCTGTTGAGAAATCTAGAGTACATATGTTGGAGGTGTGGACTCTAGCAGTTCAGAGTACATGCAGTACGGGCAAGATTTGCTAGATACTTTGTTAGTGGAAATTCTACATCTTTATGTGGCATGGTAGCAACAATGAAGCAACAGAACAAAAACGTAGACTAGTTGATGGTTCTTTGCTTGAGCATATTTATTAGTAAGTACAACTGTGATTGTGGATATGGAAAAATAGCATATCAGGAAGAAAAACACCAACTTTATTGAGATGTGAGATGGAAAACACTGTGGGCACTTTGTAGGTCATAAAGAAGGTCAGCCATTCTCAGGACAGTCCTTGAACTTAGGCCAGTCATATGCAGGCTTAGGATTCATACGCAGGCTTAATGCAGGGTTCATTTCTGCAGCTCGTGCCAGGCATGCAGAATTGTTTAGAAGAGATTGCACTGTTGACTTGAATGTGTTTTCAAACTTATTTTTAAGAAGATGGATAAATAGATTTCTTAAAAACTTTTGATACAGAAATGGGTAGTTATGCGCGAATCAAAAGACAAAATGTATATGTAGAATTCAGGTTGTGGATACATATGTGTTTGATTTCTAAGTCTCTCAAATTTTTACTACATTTAACATTCTATAGTTAAATGTAGAGGTGGACATAAGGGCAGTTTCAGGCTTAGCAATATGAAATGCTATTTAAAGAAAAGTTGAATAGAAATTTGAGTAGGGCTTGGCTCGTCGCTTAGAAAGTCAGACCAGGTGGGTGTTTGTGGTGTGCTGAGCCAGACAGCTATAAGTTGACAAGCAAATGGAATCCATCAGAAAAGACAGGAGTACAACAAACTTCACTCACATATCTGTCCAACATCCAGTTCCACTCTTCTTTCTTGGACATCAGTTGACCAATGAGGCCTTTTTACTTGCTTTTAATGCTTGTGGCCACTGTTACCATTCATCTACAGGAATAAAACCCCTCAGGTTGAAAGAGGCTGAAAATGCATTTAGTATTTCTGTCCAGGTTGCTTCACTAATGTGCTTACTAATGTGTGGTAATCAACAATGATCAGAAATTTTTGGATAGGTCTTTTTAAAATCATGGATTTTTTCTCTTTGAATGCTTCTGGTTTTAGCGTCAAATACTGAGCACATGAAAAAATCTGATATGTTTGTATAATTTTCTTGAATATTTTCATAGAATGACAGTGTCTTATTTTCAAAGTGTTGATGTACGAGCCTATTCTAAACTTTATTGCTACCAGGGTGGTAGATCTGTGGCACATCACATGCCTGGTAAGTGCAAGGTCCTGAGTTCAAGCCCTGGTATGAAAAAACAAAATGAAACAAAACAACAACAAACTTCATTGCCAAATATGGAATAGAAAATAAATTTTGTTTAAGAATCTCTATCTTTTCAATGCTTACTTCAGAGTTCCATGAGAGAATGGAGAAGTTTAAATATTTTGTTTCTGTCACCAACACTTGAAAACATATTTTTTCATGTGTCAGCCATTTGCTATTTTTTCATAAATAATAAATTCCTATTACTTCCTTATGAAAATAAAATCAGATACCATTCAAAGCCTCTCTGCTAGGTTTTTCTGTTTTTTGGAAGTATTTAACACAAAAGGAAAACAAAACAACAAAATGCTTTAACGTAAAAAACCAAGCCAATTTATTCCTTTGTCATCTTACTCAAGAATATGTTGGTTGTAAACAAACACTACATTGTTGTAGGGTTTAATTTCCTACTTAGTTAGTAATATTGATTTCTCTCCGATTCCTAGAGGGGAGAAGAATAAGTAGAAAATGTTTCAGGCTGAGCATTTTTCGAACTTACTGAAGTGCTGTGCATAAAATTTGACAAGATTTCCTCGGTGTCTCTTTAGATTTAATATTGGAATAGTGTAATAAATATTAATTTATTTCACCATGAATGCTCCTTTGGTCCTCCTAGAAACCTGTGGGGGAGAAGTCAGCCAATCAGGGGCCGACTAAGTAGAATTTACTGGGAAAGAGGAAGGGAGTTGGGAAGAGGGATGCATCGTTGAAGGATGTAGAGAGTAAAGAAAAACCCAGTGGCTTAAATTCAGGATAAGCATCATCACTTCTTTATTATCACTATGAAAATAAAACCAGCCTCTGTGTGACCCTCTGTGCATATGTGACCAGACTTTAAAGGTTTTCTTGCCTGAAAGACAAAAGTTGCAGTACAGTGTAGAAAACTAGAAGAGCAGAAAAAAGAGAAAGTACCTCAGAACAAGTGCCTCACAGCAGAGAATTGAAAGGGCAAAGAGGTTAGCAACGAGGAAAAATCAAATTAAAAGCAGTTTCAGATTTTCTTAGTGGTTAACCTGGATAACCACAGAGACATCAGAGCCCTGATGTTCGCAGTTGCTAAGAGGTGTATGCTTGTTCCGTTCCCCCTGATAGTCCCAGTCTTGCATCTCTGTAATCATGGGTTTTAGTGAATGTTTGCAAACTTTTGCTTTTAATTTTTTTTGTTTGTTTGTTTTGTGTAACTGGGGATTGAACTGAGGCTTTTGCATTTTCCAGGCAAGCACTTATTCTACTGAGCTATCTCCCCAGCCCTAATTTTTTTTTTTTTTTTTTTTTTGTACCTACTGTGGGTGGATGGAACTCAGAACTTTGTGATTGCTAGGCAGATGCTTATGCCATTGAGCTGTCTCCCCAGCTCCTGTCTTTAGACTTTGTATTACATCTTTAGTTTCTATTATAATTTTGTTTACGAACAAGTGTTTCCCTTCTTTGCTATCTTCACAGGAATTCAAATGCTCTACCTGTCTAAAACTAACAAATGACTGAATCTCAAAGTAGTGCAGGCTACTCTCACATCACTCACGTGCAAATGCCAGTCTCTGAGTGCACAGGGTTACCCTATTAGACAGTATTAGCTTGAAAATAAGGCATTTGGAAAGACATGATAGTACTTCAGATCTAGTTTTGGAGGATTATTGATTCTTTATGAAAATCATTAATTAAACAATTTAATGAATGAAAAGCAGTGCTATGTGAGTGTGCACAAGTATTATGAAATGCTTACAAAAGCCGTGCATGGTGGCACACACCTGTATCCCAGCACTCTGGAGGCTGAGGCAGGAGGATCGGTGCGAGTTCGAGACCAGCCTGGGCTACAAACATGAGCTCAAGGCCAGCCTGAACTGCATAGCAAGACTCTGTCTCAAAAAGACAAAAAAAAAAAAAGCTTACAAATGCATTGATATGAGATTTGTTTCTATTTGTAATTCTTTATTCATTTATCAGCACATCAATTAGTACATTGTGATTTGGATTTATTTTTGCAAGCATGCTTCCTTTTTATCTATAGAAAAGCAAATACTAGCTCATTTGAACAACATAATTTATATATTGACTGAGCTATCTCATGTGTGTATCTTTATTACCACAATACACTGTCACAGCTTTAACAATTAGAGCAAAACCATGGGCCTTTTTAAAATAGGCAGTTCCAGAAATGAATTAGCAGAATGAGATTTAAGCAACATCAATATGTTGATTTAGATATCTGACTACTACTGATGCCTGTTATCGGAATTTTTATAGAATAACTGTAGCTCAGTTTTGAAGGCTGAGGCAAAACACTCGTCACTGAAAACAGAAAGTTCCTTTTCTTCCTCCCCAAGACCTCTAAAATTCTGAACTATTGAACCCAGACTTGAGTGATGACGTGCTATACCTTGCCAAACAAGTTGTTTCCCCTCTTATAACATCCATCAGGAGAAACAGGAAGTGTTCAGTTGGACAGACTGTTTCCCAGGAAAGGGTCTATTTATATTTGTTTATTTAAGTCAAGGTAATTTCAAAATGAGAGGAAAACTTCACACTGTGTTCACAGGTGACATTTAGGCCACAAAAAGGTACGAATCCAAGGGCTATGCTTTATGGGTCCAGATATGCCAAGATAGTAGTGCAGGGAAATGGATGTCCTCTATAGTTGAGAAAAAAAATAATTTATGCTATGTAACAAGAGGAAAAAGTAAAGGTAAAAATGAGAGATGGTTTAGATATTTGCAGAATGTTAGAGACAACAATAACAAAGGATACCTTTTTAAGTTCTTTTCATAAGTTAGCAATACTTAAGTTCAGAATAATGTGACTGAATTTAATCTTGTTATATTTTATTCCTACTTGAAAATCAGAGTTTGTACTAAGTCTCCCAGTTCCTCTGGGAACTGAACTCTTGATTAGCATTTTAAATGACCTCAGGGCCATTGAGACTAATACTTATCTGATAGACCAAAGTTTATTAAAACAATTCCATAGCTATTCCAGCCATCAAACAATGTTTTTAAGGTAAGTTGTCAAAATAGCTGAAGAATGTAACTATTTCAAATAGTGGACTATTGAGTTGGTCCTCTGCCTGTTTCACCAGACCCTTGCTAAGAAGACTTTTTATTGATGAGATTAACTGTTTTGAGGTAGAATAGTGTACATCACTGTTGTGTTTGGAGACAACTTTAGAGGCATTATTTTACTAGCTCCCAGTACAGTTAATTTATTGCTGGCACTGTTGCCCATGCCTGTAATCTCAGTACTTGGGAGGCTGAGGTTGGAAAATCAAGAGCTGAATCAAGCCCAGCCTACATAAATTAGTGACTTAGTGAGATCCTGTATCAAATGCAACATAAAAAGGGCTGGATAAAAAAAAGAAAAAAAAAAAAAAAAACCAACCAAACAAAAAACAGTACAAAGCCCTGGATTTTGTCCCCAGTATTGGAAAAAAAAAAGTCTTTTAGGGAGATAACAAGTCAGCTCTTCTTCAGATGACTTGGACATTCTGTTTGTTCCCATGAGATTGTCAGGAAACCATCAGAGCACAGCATCAGTTTTTCACCTTGTAGCGCACATGTTTGCCTCAAGAAAGACTGGATCAGTGAAGAAGACAGCACCTAGGTAAGCCGATCCATACAAGACTTAGAAACATATCCACACACTGCAGCTATCTTTAGCTATCTCATCTCTTTCCAACACTCACACATTTCTAGCATTCATTTCTGCAAGAAAACGAGAGGGCTTTTTGAAAAACACATTGTCACAGTTATTTATAAATTTAATCATTTAACATGTAAATTTTACTACCATTACTACTAATTTTTTAATTTTTTTACTGTGTCAGTGAAGAAATTTTTTGAGTGGTTCCCTAACCCCCACTACCCGCCAAAAGCTCTATATTTTGGAGGGGATAATTATGAGTCTGCCTTCATTGCTTTTAACCTAAGATAGCAGCATGGTTACATTACTTACAATATTTTTTATCATTTAAGAGTGTAACATAAATATTTCTAACTATGTGTTTATGACTATTTCAAGTACTTTCATTTATTTTTAAAAGTATTTTATTTATTTGGTACAGGATCTTTTCATGCAACATTTACTCCTAGTGATCCTTCTGTCTCAGCCTTCCCAGTGCTGGGATTACAGGCATATACCATCACGTCCTGTTTCAGTGGCCAGCATGGTCCCTCTCTTGGGTTTAGGGGGCTGGCATGGCATGGGGTATCAGGAATCTAACCTGGGTCCTTGTGCTTGCCAGGAAGGTGCTTAGACCAATGAGCTATCTTCCCAGCCCTGCAATGATTTTAAAACATCTTTTTCAGAAAACATCACAATTTACTTATTTTACCACTGGAATACTTTCTAATTTGGGGCTATTATAAATAGCATGGTTGATGAAAATCTTTGTTTATAATGCTATTTCTAATATTGAGTTATTTCAAATGTATTTCTAGAAATAGAATCATGAGGTCAAAGGCTGAGAACATTTGATACGAACTCCTAATTGATTTTAAAGTTGATTTTATAAATTTACATCCCCATCAGTATTGTACAGGTGAGAGTTTTCCTATCTTTAGAGTATGAGGACAAGAAGGTTGGAACCTCACTTGGATGGAAAAACATGTCCAATTATATGAATGCTTTGACTTCTTAAAAAATAAGATATACACTATTAAACACTTGGATACTTAACATGTGTGACTGTGTCAAAAATGTTCAGCTCATCAATTAATAAGAGTGTTTTTTTCTAGATATCTGGACATCATTCAGTTACCAATTTCTTGTCTAGCTTGCATATTTCATATAAATAATGGATTTAGATATCACTAATAGTGCAAAATCAATGTCTATTTTCAATTCATGAAGCAATAAAATTCAAATAATTGCCATACTTAAAAATGATTGTTTATATTGATATAGTCTCTGTAGTTCCTCATATTCAGGTAAGACCTATTAGGGCCCACCTGATAACCATACTAAGAATCTATCATTTGTTTGCTTGCTCTTTCATGAGATACAATCAGTTCTATTCCATGTTTGGAGTACTGGGATAGGCTTAGAAGGAAAAACCAAGGGTCCAACCTCCAGATTGGGTCAAATAAATCTTCAAGTACCACTATGGAATCCCTAGATTTTAAATCAATGTTAAAAATTTAACCTCTTTTTTCTTTAAATAAGATTTAATTTCTTTCCAGTTTGAATAATTAAAGTCTGATAAACAGTTTAAGTACAAATTTTTGAGGCATATATTTTAATTGATTTCATTCCTTTATTTGACTTTTATTAGTACATGTTTCTGGTGCATAATTATTGCATTCATTGCAGGAAATTGGTACATATACACAGAACATTTTACCTCTACTTCCATTCCTTTTACCACACTGTTTTGTCCATTTGTCTATCTTGTAAGAACTTATAAAGCTAATTATATATAATTATAGTCTTAATTATATATAATTATAGTCTTGTGACTTAACACAAGACTAATAGATCAAAAACTATATAAAACACAGAAAACAACTGTATAAAGTCAAGGTACACTTTTAGACACATTTGACATAAGTCACTCCAGCAAAGCTTACTGTTCAATGTTTAACTTGGTTCTGGAAGTTCATGGTGACAAATTCAAGTGCCGTGGCCTCCCTGTGAGTGTGCTCTCAGTGCTCACCCAAGCTCATTTTCTTAGGAGGACTTCTCAGAAGAAAACGGTTGAGTCAAACTGTACATACGTTCTTAAGACTTTTGGTTTTGCAAAGTTGCTTTTCAGGAAAGCTGCATATTCAATGCTCACTGGGTTTTCAAGAAAGGGCATTTGACTGGGTTCTAGGTTAACAGCCATTTTGAGGCCACATGGATATGTGTGTGTGTATGGAGGATGCCTACCTTCTCAATATCTGTGTGTATTCAGATGGTACCGTATTTACAGTATTTTGAGTTGTAATAGGCACTTAGGAGAAGCCATGCTTCACATTGTGAATTTCTATCCTTTTCCAGGTTTTGTAGATGTGGTCTAATATTCTGCTATGATGCTACAGTGAGCCACAGCCCTGGGTGGAGGTGGGGGAAATGAAGGAGGCCACTGAGTGGCTTTAGATGTTTTGTTTTGTGTTTTCACATTAGATCAACTCTACAAAATGCTCATCTGTGTGTATGAGAGTCGTTACTTTTTTATAAAATGGGCTTGGTGATGATTCTGCTTAATCAGCATCATGTATCTTGAGTACTTAAGGTAGGCTAGACTAATCTGTGATGCTTGGTAGGTTAGGTATATTAAATATATTTTAAAATTTACTATAGTTTTAAACTATGATGAGTCTATGAGGACATAATTGTATCATAAATTGTGAATCTATATTTATTATGTATTTGGTTATAAATCTATAACAAAAGCTGTTATCAAAATGTGTTCACTTCTTCAGGCTGTTCATTATACAACATTTGGAGAGTGCCTAAACTTGATGCAAATGGCAATTGTCTTGATAATGGTAATAAAGTACTTTCTAGTAAGTATCTAACTCTGGCTTTGTCATAAGTTATAGAGATGAGGCACTAGATAATGCATGTATGTTTGTATTTGTTTATTTTTATGTATGTAGTACAAGGTCTATAGGACCATACACAGATAAGACTTGTAGTGATCCTCCTGTTTTCAGCCTCTCAAGTGCTGGGATTATAGGTGTGCATCACCACGCCCAATCTCATTTGCTATCTCAGTGCACCCAGGGGACAGGGCCACACAGCCTGCCAGGGATGGAATCCCTGCTGCTGTGTTCTGCCCTAGCAGGCACTTTAATCTGCTGAGCTATCTGGCCAGCCCTAATTTAATGTTGTTTTTTTTTTTTTGTCTTTTTGTATTTGATATTCCAACTAAGAATGCCAAATTGTGGTTTCTGTTGGCTCTCTCTAAGCCTGAGATTGTATTATTTTATATGAGTTCTATATTGGGCTGAACAAATATGGATTAAGGAGAATGTGTAGGTCTGGCTGTGATTGAGAAGCCTTAGTCTCTCATTCTTCCTCTCTTCCAGGTGGGAGAGTGAGTTTTGTTGTTTTGTTGTTTGTTTGTTTGTTTCCATGCTTAAAGCCTTTGTAGACGAAAAAGTGGGGCAGACTGTCTCTACTGAGGCAGTAGGAAAGCAACTGCAGAAGCACACTAAAAACTGAGGCGTGATAGTAGTGTACAGGCAGACTCAGAATTTATAGAAACCATAGTTTGGTGAATGAATATCACACTGGGTAAGTCATCCTGTAAAACACAAATCTATTCTACCTTTAGTGCTGGAAACAAACATTGTAATTAATGTGTGAACCAATTTACTGGCAAGACAATTTTTGAGTAGTTAACTTGCAGAGGGAATCAAAAGCTAAGTTTGAGGATGTCTCCTGCTCTCTCATGGTGGGGTGATATGGAACGTTGTAGGCTCTATGTGACATTAAAGTTTCTGGGACACCACCAACACTACGCTGGTGGTTCTAAGGATGTGTGACATATCTATAGATTATTTGACAGTCTTTCCTTCCAGAGATGAAGTTAACCTTCCTCCTCTTACATGTGTACTTGACCTAGTGACATACTTATAACAAATCAAATATAGCAGACCTGATGAAATACTTTTTTTGAGGGTTGGCTTATAAAACACTGTGCTTTGCTTCTCTGGTATATGTCCATCTCAGAACACACAAAGTACAGGAAATCAAGAGCCATGTTTTGTAAGCTGCTTTACAGAGAGGTCCAGCTAAAGCCTCTTCCCAGGATCCTGTGTGCGAGTTAGAGTGGAACTTCCACTCCACTTAAGCTTATGGGTGACTGAGGCCAGGCTGACAACCACCCTGGAATCTCAATACAGGCTGAGCCAGAATTCTTCATCCTCCACCATGGTGAGAAATAATGTCTGTTTCAGTTTTTAAGCTTTAGTCTTTCATTATATCTTTTACTGTATCCACCACTATCACTTGTTAATACCTTGATTATCAAAGCTCAGTGTCCATCTGAGTTAGCTGTGGTCCTCACTAAGGTACAGATTTCTGGAACTTCTCCTCAGAGGTAGTAGGCTTCAGTGTTTCACATCTCTGACTAGTTCCCAAGTAACTCTGGTGCTGGTACTTTGAGGACCATCTGATTAATATTTAGGCATTTATCTGCTTCCTGGAAAACTGTTATAAATATGCGTCCCACAGAAAGTAGAGTTTTTCCATGAGACTTTCCTGGGAAATTTCTTTTAACTTTTCCAGTTCACTTTGGAGCTTCTGTTTGCTATCCAGCATCAAAGGGAATGTAGTGTACTAGTGACAGTGGATACTTCTATGACACTTAAGTATGCTGGGCTTTTTAGAGCCATTCCTTCAAATTGGTTTTTTGTCATCTTATTCTTTACCAATAGAATTCCACTTTGTATCTCAGCTTCTGTTGGATAACTTGTGGTTAACCTTTTTCACGATTTTATGATGTCTGGGAATCTCTTAGACAAATGCAAAAGAAGCTAGTATCTTTGCGTGCTAAGAGAAGTATAAGAGCTAGAAGTTGAAATGCTTTTGTCATTTTTTTTTTCTGATGCACATCACCACAGTTAGAACAGATGGAAAAAGCCCCAAACCTTAGATGAAAATAAAAACTAACAGCATAGACTCCTAAGTCTATTTAGTTTTTCAAATGATGTTCATTTGTATGTGGATAGTGAATATCATTTACAAGGTTTTATAAATCTGGAAACTTATCTAGGAAGTTCATTCATTTTTAATTTTGAACTTCATTTTCTAAGCCTTTAACAGTATGTTTTTCTTTATATGATATAGGAGCTTGAAAGTTATAGAGGAACTAGGGGAAGAATTCAGTATAGAGCAGCGGTTCTCAACCTGTGGGTTACGACCCTGGCGAGGGTCGAATGACCAAAGCATAGGGGTCGCCTAAAGCCATCAGAAATCATAACTGTAGCAAAATTACAGTTTTGAAGTAGCTACCAAAATTATTTTTTGGTTTGGGGTCACTCAACATGAGGAACTGTATTGCAGGGTCATGGCATTAGAAAGGTTGAGAACCACTGGTATAGGGTAATATGTAAAATGGCAGGTAATGGATATAGATCAGGTCAGGAAATTTCAGCAATGAGATAGCCAGGAAAGTACTGAGCACTTTGGGGAAAAGCCTTCCAAGGAAGATAAAATGATTTAAAATGAACAAGAATTTGATAGATATTGGGAAGAAATTCTTGGCAGTGTAGTTACAAAATAGTAGCAGAGGATGATAAAGGATTAATTTGACTATAATGGATACTTTGTCTATAAAGAATTTCTAGGATAAAATGAGGAAATGAGTTTAGAATTTTTTTGATTTCTTCCTATGGAAATGGGAAAGTTTTAAGCAAGGTAATGAAATATTCCCTCGGACATTATAAGACTATTGATATAATTCTGGGTTTAGACTGAATTCATTGGGGAGATGAGGTATACAGGAGACTGAAGCTCTCAGTCCATTAGACTGCTATAAAAATACCATAGATTGAGTGGTTTACATTGTACGCATTTAGTTGTTGTTATGATTGATGTCTAGTTGTTCCCCCAAAGCCTCATGTTGTCTTGGGCAACTTCTGGAGTTTGTGATTGATTATTGTGGGTGTGGATGCTGCACCTAACCTGGGGAAGGTAATTTGTATTATGATGTAAGGAAGAGAGGCTGGCTAGCTGCCTGAGCTGCTGCTACTGCCTTTTCTCTCTGCTCTTTGCCACTGCCATGAAACATTGCTCTCTGCCCTGTGCCTCTCTGCCTTGGAGCCTTCTGAGTATGAACTAAAACCTCCACTAACTGTAAGCTAAATAAAGCTTCCTTTCCTTCATTTTGAATGTCAGGTATTTCTCCGAAAAATGAGAAAAGAGTAACTGAGACAGTCGTAGAGTCTGAAAAATCTCAGAAGTCCCAAAAGATCTGGTTAAACAATTCAAGTTTGCAGACCTTTACCTTCTTGATATGTTCCCACATGAAAGAGAAGAAAGCAGAACTCCTGTGTCCCTTAAAAAGACTCCAGTCACCATTCCCCTAATCCATAACCTTACCTAAGCCTATTTATAGTGTCTTCCAAAGGCTCAGCCTCTTGACTCCATCATATTGAAGTTGAGGTTTAGGGATTTTCATATATGAATTCTGGAGAAGACAAATACCAAACAGCAACCGGGTCAGCATTGAGTGTAAGGGTGGAGGGTACCAAAGGTGGATGCTCCATCAAGATGACAGCAATCCTTTTGGCTTGAAGTAATGAAGATTTAGACCAGGAAAGATTAGAGAGGAAAAAAATGATCAAATTTGGGTATCTTGTTTGTTTGGGAAGATAAAAGAACATCTTTGGTGTGTTAGTATGGAAATGAGTGAGACTGAAGGAATACGGAGATGTGGTGGCCCTGGATGGAGAGAGAAGAGGGTGCTGTGAGTGGTGACAAGTTCCAGGCGGAGCCATCCATCCAGTAGGCAGAGGATCACAGATGTAGTCTAAGAGTGATTCTCTTGGAAAGGAGAGGAGAAACCATGGAAGAGCAGAATTTTAAAAGATGAAGAGTAGGAAGAAATCTTACACTTTTTAGTGAATTCAGCTAAATCAGATGAGGTAATGCCATGGAGGTGAGGTCAGTGACAACTTGAACACAGACAAGAAGGAAGGGGAGAGAACCGAGAACACTGAAAATAGGAACGGGCTTGGGAGTTGGAATGTCAGGGTGAACAATCTCATGGGTGTTCAATGTTTTGACTGAACTCTAAATATATCTAAATATAACGGTGAAACACTTCAGTGGATTTGGTTGCAATATTTTTTCTAGGATCTCTTGAACTTCTAAGCTATCCAAAAAATCCTTTCTGGCTATTGGGATCAAGCTGCTAAATAAGCAGGATTTTATGGTAGAGAAGGGTCATCTGCTTTCTCCAACTCAGTATGCACAAGTTTAACTTATTATTTTTATGTCTCCAGTATCCCTAATGGGATGCTTAGCTCCTTGAGTCCAGGCTTTGCACAGCCCCCACACCCACCCCCGTGGTTTCTGGCACAGTGCCTTACATATGGTGGAAACTTAGGAAATAACACTTGAATTCTCTATGTCCTTGATCCTGTTTTGTTTTGTTTTTTAAGTTTGAGTCTGAAGATTATAGATTATGCAGGGTGAATGACCTTAGTAAATCCATCATGGACTCCTACTCTGGAGGACCCAGTCTCTGAAAAAAAAAAAAAAAATCAGAGTTTCAGTGACATCCAATTGAGAAGCAAGCACTAAACCATCCTCAGGTTCCAACCCTATGGAAACGCTCATAGTTTCTGTTCTGGTCACCTCAAGACTATTCTTTTTGGCAATCTTCAATACCTGAGCAATATATTTCAAAACCTCCATTTCAGATTTCCAAGTGCAGTAGTTTAAAAGCAATTTCCTTTTCAGGTAAGGTCACAGAAAAAGAGGTTCAAGTGACTAGTCTTTAAGGAGAAAGATGCCTGGGACATCTCCATCTGGGAGACTGGATGCCTAACTTCTGCTCCAAACTTGTCATACGAGGACTCAACTTTTCAACTTAGAACAAGTCAGCTGACTTCTTTGTCTTCACAGTTTTGCTGTCAGAAGATGAGATTGGCTCCACATTTTCTGACCACAATTGGACATGTTTTCAGAAACTAAGCAATTCATAGAGGTAGAAAGTGCCCAACAGAAGTTGAGATGAAGAGAAATTAGAGGGGAAGATATCTACCTAGCAGCATGTTATTACTCAGAAAACCATTCTCCTGTAGGGGCTCTTTCCATTGTTTCTTTAAAAAACATTACTCTGAAAACTTTTATTACATAGCAAATGTGAAACAATTTTATAAGAACACCTACGTAGCCATTTCAAAGACTCTGTTCTCAACATACATTTTGTTCTTCTTCTCCTTGTGCGTATGTTCCTTTCCATCTACTCACCTTCTGTCCAGTGTGGATTCTCTTTCATTTTCCTGATTCCTCTGAGCACTGTCACTGGCCTCAGACACCACAGGTCCATGAGAAAGTTAAGGAACATTGTCACTTCTTCATTCAGACAAACAGATGGCAAACTGGGGGATATGTTGCTTTGGGTGACTTCTGAGTGAGATGCTCTTCCTACAGCACTGAAATAAAACATTGTCTACAAGCGTTTATCATCTGAACAATATAAAGTACTAAAAGAAGACTGAATTAAAAACAAAAACAGATTTTGTAGATTGAAATAAATGATGTTCACCAAAGTAGTGTCCAAAAAGAAGTTTACCCTTATTCCATTCTTGCTTCCACAATAGTATTTTGGGAGGATAATTTTTCTAGAATTCCCTTCAGCATTGTAGCTTAAAAGAAAACTGGCTTTATTGCTCCTTAATAGATCACATACTGACTGGACTCATAAGTGCTACCTCGCAAAGCCAGGTTAACTCCCACCTTTCTCCTTTTAATTATATCTGTGTCTCTATTTTTGCCGATCATGAGTTTGTGTGGGCTGAAGTAGCAGGTGTGGATTCTCTGGGGCTAAAGATGTTTAAGAAGAGACTTTCAGTGACAGCAAGCTTCTCCCATGTTGCTCTGTGACGCCCAGCAACTCACTATCAGAAACCTTGCCTCGGTATCTGATTCTGAAAAATGTGGCCAAGTATTTTACCTTGCTGTTAGCTTTTGTGATTAAAACACAAGAGAAGATGAGACGAGGTGGGGTGGGGAAGGGTGGGGCAGGGTGGAGCAAGAGGCAAGGCAAAGCAGGGCGAGCAAGACAAGACAGAAGAGAGGGAATAGGAAGGAAAAGCAATAAGGGAGGAGGAGAAAGAAGAGGAGGAAAGAGAAGGAGGAAAACGAGAAAGGAAGAAAATGACAGGGGAATACTTAAAACTTTAAAATCGTTGCAGATACTATATATGAAGTACATGGGCAGTATATTTTTAGCTATGTTTAAATTAAAAAAATGAAGAAAAAAAACAGGAAAGACATACATTGAAGTGCTAGACTTCTAGGAATGTAGATGTACAACTGCTTTTCTTGTTTCCAAAGTCTTCTATAATATAATATTGACTTTACTATGAAAGAGTATAGTAGGAGTGCGCATTTCATGTTTCTATCATTTTAAGACAAAAAGCAAGCAATGGGTTTTGAAATACTTGGTTGAAGCAGGAAACAGCCAGCCATTTGGGAGAGAAATTGAAATATCATAGAGATGAGATGCTGTTTCTAACAGCAGCACCGACCAATGATTTATACCTTCCATATCCTTAGATCATTCATTTATTTTGCGTCTCTGGGCAACAGCTGGAGTTTCTCAGATGCAGCGAGGATATTTGAATGTCAATACTTCTTCCGATCTTATCATTTTCAAGTTATAAGAGGATTTTGGGAGGTTAGACTAACTGTTTGTTAACCTGCTAACACCGATCATCAGCACAGCACAGCTCTCCAAGCAGGATTAATGGTGACTCCCAGAATAGACTTTGCAGCCTACACATCTAGGACTCAGCTTATGTGACAGGAAGGTGGGTGGAGTGTGGAATGGCTGAAGACCCGTTTTAGATGGGCAGAGAATATCAAGACAGGGAGGTCACAGCTAGTGCTGATGGTAAGCCAGCTCCAGAAAGATACAGTGTTTAGATTCTCCAGCTATACTATGTGATTCTGTCTTACCATTTCCCCCATTACCTTTCCCAAGGATTGAAGATATGTCAGAATTTTATTTCTGAGCTACTGCTGCCACATGAAGGCTTCAGAAGTCGATAGTTAGGGTAAATGAACATCTCAAAAATTCCAGTTGGAGCAATTGATAGAAATGGAAGAAGCTAGCTGAGCTTGGTTTGCAGACACCACAAATACTCACCTGCTTCACTTCATTTTACACACTTGATAGCTTTGCTTTGCCATCTTACACACCTGTGCACATCTACTGCCTCTGAATGGCGGTGCATGTGGGTCCTGAGTGCCCAGCTTCTAGGCACAGGAAATGTGGTACCAGTACAGCCCCAGATGAAAACCTCGATTTCAGGAATATTTTCAGCAACTCAAGGAAGGGTCTGAGGCTGAGAAGTGATCTGCTTCCCCTCTCTCTCCCTCCCTCTTTTACTTGCAGCAAGCCCATAGGAATGGTATATAGAAATACAGCAAAAATAAGGACACCTAGCTAGCCCAATAGGATAGAGATCACTGGGGCAGTCACTGGAGACCAAGGAGGCACAGGCAGCAGAGGATGGAGGAGATGAGCAGCCTGGGGCTGGAAGCTGGGGCTCAGCATTGGGCAACAGCCTACTTCCTCCTAAGTGACAAAACAGCCCTCCTCCTGCTGCCCACACATGAAAACGAGCGCTTTCACAAATCCCATGCTGCTCAGTCTAATAGATTAGAAACCTCTACTTCTCAGGTTTAGAAAAAGTTTTAAGGAAGCATACCTTCCCTGTAGACTTCTGGACAAAGAAGAACAAACACTCACCCACAAGGAATGAAAACCGCAGGACTGAGCTGTCTGTTTGCATATGGCTTCAGTTCATGCTTCCTGTGAAGTGTGAGAACTGCAAGCTAAGAAATCCCCCGGCACCTGGCCTCAGGACCCCGGAAACCCTTGGTGTCTTTGGCAGAAGGAAAACTGAAAATGCTCTGGACCAATGTTCCCAGATTACTCCTCAGGCGACCTCCCCAGAATGGCCTGCCCCAGTTGAGGACAAGCTCACAGCTACAAATTTCAGTCATGTGAGGAAAGAAATGGACCATAAGGGGGAATCAGCAGACCCGGCAACCCCAGACCTCAGAAATGTACCATTTTGAAAGATACTCAAATGCTTGTATAAATTACTGAAGAAATAAAATCTGAAAGTCACAATAAAGAAGCAGGGAAGCACATAAAAGATCGGAAAAAGAACCAAGCAGGCAGTAAAATAAAAAAAAAAAAATAGAGAGAGAGTGCTGAAATTAAAAACTCAGTGGATGGAATAAACTGCAGATGAAAACATCAGAAAAACCTAGCAAGATCTGAGTGTAAATGATTGTTGTGCTTTATATCTGGCTGTGCCACTGTCACACTCTGTCATAAGCTTATAGGTGGACTTCACAGAGAAGACTGGGGCTGGGGGCTAAAGGGGATGCTGGGCGGTACAACTTGGTCAGAGGAAGTGGGTGATTAGGGCTGTGGCCCAGAAAGGGGAAACATCCTCTTCCCGCTTCCTTTACCTTCTCTGTGTTTCCTCCTGCTCTTGCCATGAAGATGCCTTTCCTCCAATATGCCCTCTGCCATGCTGTCCTGTCTTGGATGGACTATGGACCGAAACTTGCACCAACTTACAGCCAAAATAACGTCACTGTTCTTCTTGAAATTGTGGGTGTAGGGCATTTTGTCCTGGCAACAAGAAAGGTCTCACAGGGAAGCAGAATGAGACAGCTGAAAATTAGTCATGGAAAGATTTGAGAAATTCACTCAAGAGATAAAGACATGGGAACTATAAAAGGGTGATGTGGAGGTAGAGCGAATAACCTGACTGGGTCCAAGATGCATTTATTAAGACGTCCAGAGGACAGAACATGAAGATCTTTGAAGTGAATGAAAGAGAAATTAATTACACACAGACCCTTGCTAAAACAACTATGAAATAACGCGCTGTAGCAAAAGCAATTGATTCCAGAAAGAAAGCATGATGTGATAAAAGCAAAGCTGGGCCATGCTCAGATGTCTAAATAAGCAGCAGTAATAAAATTATTAAAAGTAATACATTAGCTGGGCTAATACCAATCATATTGGTGGTAAAATTAAAACGGGAGAAAGATAAAGTAGAGACTGGTACATTTTCAACCCTTATGTAGACAGGAGGACTTTAACATTAACTTCATATTGCCTTAAGCTAATCACCATGCCCCCCCCAAATAACTGTAGCCACTTATAGAATAAGATAATTTCTCAGATGCTGGTTGATATAAAGTAGAAATGAATTTGACAACCCCAATAGAAGACACAAAGTAACAAACATTAAAAGGAAGCATAAAATAAAATAACAGGAAAGAAACATTGTCATAGTTATAAATAATCAAAATACAGTGAGTGGATTAAAATGTTAAGTTATTCTAACCTTACATATTTTTTTTTCTGAAAAAGAGTACCCGTCCAAAAGATTTTGAACTTCTTGGGAACCTGCCTTTAAACTTCAAAACACCTCATGTCTGTCATCTTTTATACTAATCATTAAAATGTTGCTATAACCAAAAAGAAGTTAGTATGTATGTATATATATAAAAAAAATTTTTTTGATCTATCTCATGGATAGATCCATGCTGACAAAATAGAACAATATTTTCTTGGTTAAGAGGAAAGACTTCCCAAAAGTAAACTAAGCACTTTAGATTGAAAAAAAAAAAGCAATAGTAATTCAGCTTCTGTATCCATGGGATTAAGCCAAATGTTTTATTATGTAATAAGTGATTTGCCAGATCACTCAACAGTTATTAAGAAAAAATTTATGCCTGGCACCGGTCACAGTTGCAGTTTTCTGATCTTTAAGTTGCACTCTCACAGCTCCTTGGTACGCACCTGCCTGGAGTCCGTCCTCGGAGAATGAACCAAAGGCTGCTTCCAGAGGATCTGCTGAGCCCAGGGCTCAAAGGCGAGGCTGGGCTGCACTGTGAAACCCTCAGTACATAAAACAACATGCAGAAATGCACATTTGGAAAGGCAAGAGCTGCAGTCACACATTCTGCCCCAGAAACCGATTTCCTAGCTAGAAAGAATGAGCGCAGCAGCCCTCAGCCCTGCATTCAAGATTTGTGACCCTCTGGTAGGCTTTCATACTTAGAGGTGCCCAAAGTACCTATCCTTTTGGGAATGTGCCTTCCAGCTCCTCTGTCCTCTGATGTACATTCACTTAGTGAGTCCTAGAGCAGAATGCCAGAACTGGGGGAAACCACTGGATTTCCAACCCATCAAATTGTTGCAGGGAGGACAGTCACTCAATGCCCCCTGCACATGCTTCTGGAGGTCAGCATTACAGTGGCAGGACATCTTCTTAGTTTGCCTACATTTCTAATTCTAAGTTACTTACAAAAATTCTATCCCATTTCTCCTGGTCACAGCCAACTTCAGGCCCATAGGCATGATTCAAGCGGAATGAAACCCTGAGTCGAGTGTACACAAGGACCCGTCAGGTATCTGGAAGCAGAGAATTCATCTTCACTGCCTCCTCATACGGTGCCCCTGCCTCTCAGCAGCAGGGGGCTGGTGCTAAATTCCTCCTCTCTTTTTCACCCCAATTTTAGTTTCCTCCAACCTGAATGGAGGAGATTTTGCTCTTCCCGGGTTTCTGATGGAATATTGAGAGGTTAATCAGTTTCTTCCTTTCTAATTGGGATTTCCCATCCTGATAGAAAGCAGGATCTGAGGAGGTCAGACAAAATGCTTCCTTTCCTTCATCCATCTGAGATCTACAAGGTAACATACTTTTTCACCTCACAGTACACCCCTAAGATTATATGGGATCGTATTTAGCAAGTGTTTAGGTAGAAAGGGGAATGCTTTCACCCCAACAAAGTGAGTGAACAGCAGCTGGCTGACTTAGCTTTTCCTCTGTATCAGACACACAATCTTCTTGTAAAAAGAAGCTAGGGCCTTTCAGGCAACTCAGCTTAGGCAAAATCATCTTTTTATGAACTCAAATACAGTGCTGTCATAGTAAATATAAGGTGGTTTACGGTCACAGGGCTCATGGATCGGCTTCATAAACACAGACTCCTGGAGCTCAGCTGGGTGCCTTGATATCTGACTCTTTGGATGGAGTTTGGCCCAGTGAAAATGTTTGCCAGTGATTTCCATCAATGTAGAAAAACAGGACTTACAGCTCATAAATTCTCTCCCTGGCCAAGCCTGGGGTGGGGGTGGCTATGGTAGGACTGGGGGGAAGGGCCAGAAGATACACGGTAGAGGATGCTAAAGGATTTCCATCAGGATAGTGTTTCTTCAGTTTTTGAATCTGTCTTTCACACTGGACATTTTTATAGGGGCATTCAATCCCAGGATGTAATGGAGATCAGAGCTGGGAGGGAGAGGGCTGCCATGTCAGGAATCGGATAGGGTTACTGTCCCCCTCCACCCACTATCCCTCATGTGTGCCCTGGAGCCCAAGCCAGTGACAGGATGTGAAATATTTTCAGAATAGACCAGGTTGCCTGCCTATGGCTGACAGGTTTGCCTTGCCCACTTGGGCTTGTCCCAGCTAAGGCTCTGTGGGACATGCTCCTTGAGCGTGACAGGAGCTCAGGAAACAGCCGGGCTGCAGAAACTCCTCTTTTGCTAGAGAAAGAGTCAAAATTATCACCTCCATATTTCCAAAACAGAAAAGTGTGGGAATGGTGATGGAGCAAAGGGCAAGTGTGAAATCAAATCTGCTATTAGTTTGAATTTTGAGATATTTTGACAAGGTACCAACATTGGTTTTTATTTGAAGATATACTGTTAAGGACATTTGCAGTGTAACTGTTAGCTGCGAGATCCTCCTACAGCTGGGCTCTCTGGCCCCAGGAGCACTCCTGCCA
The DNA here is from genome assembly GCA_004027025.1 of Myocastor coypus. Classification (NCBI taxonomy): domain Eukaryota; kingdom Metazoa; phylum Chordata; class Mammalia; order Rodentia; family Myocastoridae; genus Myocastor; species Myocastor coypus. Next base: position 4,575 of record PVJA010007286.1, on the reverse strand, counting down.
ATGAGCTCTGCTTCAGAGGTAGCTGCCCTCAGCACTACCCAAGCAAGACAGTCACAACCTGTTCGTGCTGCGAGCATCCTCTCCCCAGCTCGCTGTGGGAGACTCTGAGACTCGCAAGATTCACAGCTCTGCCTTTCTGCTGCTGTGTGAGTGAATGCCTACTTTTGATGCAGTTTTTTCCTCCTGCTGGAGTTCCACAGTGTGCCCAGCCTTTTGGGATGCCTGCTACAATGTAGCCAATGCATTAAGAAATGATTCTGGTCTGGCAGATTCTCAGCGAGAAAGCTTAAGAGAACATCAACATCAGAGAGAAAGAAACCTGAAGTCTAGTGTTACCATCTGAGACAAGAGAATGCCTGATGGTGGTGGACAGAAATGCACAGCTGCACCCAGTTCAAGCTTCACTTACAAGAGGGCAATGGGTCCCCATGCTGGCTTCTCATTAGAATTACCTGGGGAGCTTGTAAATACCTCTGTCCCTGTTCAGTCCCCTGAGACTTGTGTTTTATTGGCCTAAAGTGGGATCCAAGGCATCTGTGCATCATTTAAAAGCTCCCAAGATGATTCTGTGGCACATGGGAACGGGGACCTCTAAGAGGTGTTGTAAACAGGAATGTGGGAGAGGAAAGCAATTTGGCTCTGGTCTCTTAGTTGATCTTCTACACTCCTCTTCCACTTCCAAGGTCTAAATATTTTAAGATTTTGTTGTGCTTTGCTGGGCAATATGGGTAGATCTGAAGTTTGAATTTCACCAGCCTTTCTTCATGGCATAAATATGTGGACTAGTTTTTTGTTGTTGTTTTCTTACTTTTGGTTTCTCTATCTTACAGAAAAAATATTTTAAATGGCACTCCTAAAGTGTGAAGTTGTTTTAGCTTAAAACTACATTTCATATAAGGCTTTTATACTACAAGTTTACTTTGAATATTACCTTGAGTAAACTAGAAATATAATATTTAATTATTTAATGACGCCTTTCCAGGAAAGTTAGTAATGCAGCTATACTATTATTTGTCCAGAACAAACTCAGCTCACTTTATAATGGGCATAATCAGTAAGTATATCCAGACTATTAGATATATTAAACTCAAAATGAACACAAGTGTCACAATAAAAAAGATTTTTCATCTCATTATCCTTTTTTTTCTATATTTTAGGAAAGGGTCTACAGGGTGTTCAGTGTCTCACTACTAGATCGGACTAGTAGTGATCTGCCTGTTTACAGCCTCCTAAGAGCTGGAGTTACAGGCGTGCACCAACACGCTCAGTCTCAATTGCCCTCTCAATGTGCCTCTGGGGGCAGGACTGGCACGACAGGCCTGGGAATTGAACCCCAGGCCTCTGTGCCTGTGTCTGCTTGCAGGTGATTTAATCCATTGAGCTATTTGGCCAGCTCTATCTCACTGTCCAAAGTCCTGAGTGTGATCATTATATCAGGACTACTAAGTAGGATGTCTGCTCTTAGGAAATATCCATGGCAGTATTTAGAGATGAGCGGGCAGGCTGCCTCCCTCTGAAGTTCAGCCAGAGGACTATTTGCACACACACACACACACACACACACACACACAGAAGCAAGCATGGCCAAATGGGGGGATCCTACACGAGGAGCATACAATTGCTAGTGTAACTTTACTGACACCTTGAAGGTTTCTAAACAACAATTTATCAACTCAGAGAATTACTGAGAATAAAGCTGGCAGTCCATCTCTAAGAAGCCAACAAACTGCTGAGCATGGGGTACAGAGTTCAAGGCTGTGAGATGGAGAAAGCACACCTAGAACAGGAGGATGAGCAGTCAACTCACCCATGGAGGCCTGTGTGGTCAGTAGCTATGCCAGGAAGCCAGAGCCAAATAATAATAACAACAAAATCAAGATCCTTAAAGTCAAACCCAAGCAGTGCCCTTCCCTGCTCCAAAACCCAATTGGAAAATTTCCAAGATGATAAAAGATAAATTCTAAGTGACGAGAGGCAAACCTATGTATAGAAGAGTCACTAAAATGGCATAAAGTTTCCATTATTGACATAGTAAAAGCCATACTCTGAAGTGAAGACTTAAAATGGGATTTGGAGAAGGTGCAAGAAGAGGCCTGATAAAAAAGAATGGAAGTGTAACTAAAACCCCTCTGCTTCTTATGATATCAAAAGATAGAGTCCCTGCCTACCATGGAGGTGGGATAAAATCTGTGCCCTGTTATCCTTTGTTTGGGTCAGCCTGGGACTCTTGGCCTTCACAATTTACTCCTTATGCTCGAAAATGAGAACAGGAGTCTTGTTGCTTGTACCATGGTGCCTCTGATAGAGCACAAGGACTTGCAGACTTGGTAGCAGCTGCACAGCCAGAACCAACCTAGGTAAGTTAAGTAAGTAATTTCCATATTGTTCCATCCCTTCATTTATAGTTTTCTGCTTGTTTCTTTAATTTCTTATTTATTTTTTGTTTATTTTTGCAATCCTGAGGGTCGAACCCAAGGTCTTCACACTGAGCTACATCCCATCTGTTTTTAATTTATATTTTTAATTTTTTAAATTACTTTTAATAAGAAATAGCAATATGACAGTTTCAAAACACATTAGTAGTACATTCACAATAATTGCAATGCATATTGTTGTCCTCGTAGTAGTTATACAGAGCACAGAGTGTAGACACAATAAATTTTCTAGTCGAAATCGGTAAAAAAAAATTTGTTCTCTTTGAACTAAGAGAAAGTAGTTGTAGACATAGTTCAATGTTCCATAGTTGCAGTGAGTTACTGGTGAAACTGGTAATGTTGGAAGCTGTTGATTTAAGCCTCTTACAGCTCAGCATACTAATCTAGCTTTACATTTGCTTCTTAGTTAAACTTTTCTGATGGGGTTTAAGGGCAAGTTAAAGCAAGACCTATATAACAAAACAAGTTTCATTACCTTTCCCCAGCTGGGCTCCTACTTGCAATCCTCCTGCCTTAGAGACCTGCCTTCAAAATATGCAGAGGAAAACACTAGTTACTGTTAGCTAGTCACAGAAATGGATAATAGATCATGTCTCAGATTTCATACAGAAGGATGCCTTACAGACAATGCACTAAGAGTTTAATATTAAATAATTTTAAATGTACAATGAAAGTGTAAAAACATATAATAAATATAAAACTATAAATAACAAGCTGTTAAGTTTATATTAGATAGTAATGGTTGTCAGATATGTAATTGTGTTCTCTGTGTATATATTTTTCTTTTAGTTGTAAGTAAGCCTATAAAGTTTGAACACAATCATCCTTCAGTTCCTAGATGGTTTTGGAGTAACAGTTTTTTTCTGTAAAGTGACCTGTGTTGACTTGCCCTGGTGCAAGCCCTGGGAGCTGCTGCATGGACTAAAGGCTGGGAGATGTTTCAGTTTTGCGTAAAGGAGAAGTAAAGCATAAGCACTTTTAGGATTTGATTAATATTGAGTCTCTCTCTTAGTGCATTTAACACCACATTTTCTGCTTGTGTTTGTGGTGGTATTATTATAATGCGGTGCAGTCTTCATCGTTTGCTCATCGAATATTTGCTCTTCATTTTAAAACTATTCCAGGATATACCGCTGGCCATGTCTGCACAGAGGCACATGCCACCCCTCTCATAGGCTCACTCTGTTTCCCTTCATTAGTGTCCCCATCAGTGATGTATTTAACTAGCCACAATATTTCACGGCTTTGTTGTTATTTTTTAAAAAACTTTTTGCCTCTTACATTTTCATGTATATGAAATCAAGCCCAAAATGATATAAATGAGACTTGATTTTCTTCCACATTGGCTTCAGACACAAATACAGTTAGAGATAATTTTCAAATGAAGAAAGTGCTATCACTGCAGGATAGCCTTACTGGGGTCCTTTGACCTTTTAGTTTATCCCTTTCTTCCCTATGGTGTTTACTGTCCTAAGTCTTTTCATTGTTGTTCTTAATCATCTACTTGCATGCTTGGAATTAATAAATTAATAACTGTTGCTTTTGTTTTTATTTTTAAATAAAATGTTTGATATTTTTATTTTGACTTCTCTAGGTCCTTGTGCAGTTTAGGTAGTACTTTTAGGATTTAATTATGACTCCCTGAGGACTGGAAGTTTTGCTCAATAGTAGAGCATTTGTCTAGTATGGCCAAGGTCCTGGGTTCCATTCCCAGGACTGGAAACACACACACACACACACATACACACACACATGCAAAAAACCAAAGTTTCTTGTGCACACAGTATTCTTTGAATTTCATAGATAAAACCTATAACATGTACCATTCCTTTTTTAATTTAATATTTTTATTGTTTAAATTTAACAATAGTTACATTACATATTTTCATCATCAGGTCAGTTTAGGTTAATACATATAGGTGTATAAGATTGATCAAACAATTAAACATTAACACTTTTAAATCAACATTACTTTTCTTTTCTTTTCCCCTTTCTTTTTTTTGAAACTTGACATATTGCATATTGTCCTCACAATCGTTCTACAGAGTACAGTGTGTGGGCATGACCCACCTCCCTATTGATGTTGCTTAGAAGAAAAAAAAAAAAAAAGGAAAAGAATATACTTCTCTTTGGACTAAGA
>PVJA010007285.1:0-69255 GCA_004027025.1 Myocastor coypus | reverse complement strand
CTCTCCTCTCCTCTCCTCTCCTTTCCTCTTCTTTTCTTGTTTTGGTGGTACCAGGTATTGAACTCAGGACCCTGAGCTTGCTTATTCTACTGAGCTCTCTCCTCAGGTCTTTGAACTATCTCCTTGGACCCAAATGCAGAAGATGGGTATTAGGAAGTAGGGTAAGGGGATCACTTTGAGATGGAAAGGTGAGAGAAGACAGGAGACATCAAAAAATCTATTTTTGGTGCCTTCATATTGTTTTATCCTCATAGTGGATTTAAAATACATATAGAAGTTTATGATGTAGCATGTGTTTGGGATGCCAAGGAAGTGCCTACGTGCACTGGATTGCCAACTGATGGTTAGTTTATAATCCCAAGCTGGACTCAACCAGTGTGGTGCCAGGTGCTGTTGTCAACACCAGAAGAGGCAGAACTGGAGAGGACTTTGGAGAGGCTGTCAGGGAAGCTGTTTGGAGAAGTTGTTGGAAGCTGCTGGCTCTCTTGGGCTATTCTGCTCGGGAACCTCATCATCCTGGTTTTCCTGATGAACCTGGCTCTTCTCATCAGAAGAGGAGTCTGGGATCTTGTTGTCATTGAAGATGGCTGCGGTTCATTTTGGGGTCTTCATTTTGAATATCACTTGCTGATTCTAGAGGAGAATATGGCACAGTGCTCAGTTTCCTGGAGAAGCTTATTGCATTGGCTTTCTGGATATCAGCTCAGTATTCCGCATAGCTGGAGGAGCTGAAGACCTCATTGTCACTGATGATGGCTGTGGTACCTTTTGGGAGAGTTCTGGTGCTTACCTTGAGCATCACTTCCTGGCTCCAGTGCTAGCATAGTATTCTCAGCCAGCTAGCACAGATCCTTCATCTTGCTGGCATAGACTTTCTAGCTTCCACCAACCTTTGGCCCTTCCCAGCGCAGATTCATGCAACAGGCATGTTTGAGATATTGTCATGGGCTCTATGCCTCCGGTGGGCTTGTGGGAGGCATTGTTATGGGCTTCAGGTTTTCAGCTGGACTCATGTAGAACATTACTGTAGGATCCAGGCCCTCAACTGGAGTCTTTGGTCTTTAGTGTGTTTTGAGATTTCTTGCACTATTATACATGATTCTTTGGGTGATTCAATATAAAATAACCTTATAAAATGTGTCAGGTATTATGTTGTTCACCTTGCAAAACCCCAAAATACGTCACCATGCTTACTTTATCTTCTTTCTACATACATGATTTTATCTACTTGTAGGCCTCCTGTGAAAATGTACAAGATCATGACATTGAGCTGTAGCTAGAAATTGAAAGTAGGAGAGATATACGTATGCCATTTCTAGTTTGACCAGTGAAAACTCCAGGAGAAACACTGTGTTTGTTCTCTCCCAACATAGCCATGGAGGCCTTTTGTCTAGAATGTTGGAGTAAAATCTAGAAATAATTTAATGCTGAAGTTCTTACCGAATGCAATGCCACTAATCAAGACTTGTAACAAAGAGTGGATTCCTAATATAGTGTGAAACTGTTAAGATTTTAGAAATAACTTTTATTGCATCCCTATAACCAATACATGCAGAATAAGACTGAATTGTCTGTTTCCCAAATGTAAGGCCAATGATCACAACATACTTTATTTGCCTTCTAACTTGAAATTTTACATTTTAACACATCCTGTACTTTTATGATTTTAACAATGATTAGGAGATCTAATTTGTTTTCTTGAGCTATTTGTATATCCCACACCATGGTATTTCAATTAATAAAGTTTTTTATGTATTTGGTACAGGGTTTAACCATGCAGCGCAGACTCCTAGTGGTCCTCTTGTTTTCAGCCTCCCCATTGCTGGGATTACAGGAGTGTATCACCATGCTTGGACTAGGTGGCCAACTCAGCAGGCCGAGGGGCAAGGCTAGCACCACATGTGGTGACAATGATTGAACCTTTGTCCCTGCTCTTGCCTAAGGAGGTGCTTATGCCACTTAACTGTCTTGCTAGACCTTAATTAATGAAGTTTTATAATTGTTGTTCGTGTCTTCAGCAGATTTATCATTGAAAACTGATGTCTTTCTTGTTCTTCAATATCTTTATATGGCTCTGAGTACAATGGAAAAATCACTAACACAATCTGTAAGGCTTTTCATTATGGAGCCTTTGGCTTTCTAGGTGTGTTCTTCACTCTCTAGTGTTTGGCCTTTTTAATTTTCTGGAATATGCAAAGAATCAGGTTTGGGTGGTGGTGCTTGCCTATAATCTTAGCTACATGGGAGGGTCACAAGCACTCCACAAGCTCAATTTTCCACACTAAGAACAAAACAATAATCACCTGTAGAGCCGGACGTGGTGGCTCACGCCTGTAATCCCAGCACTCAGGAGGCTGAGGCAGGAGGATTGGTGCGAGTTCGAGACCAGCCTGGGCTACAAAAGTGAGCTCAGGACCAGCCTCAACTGCATAGCGAGACCCTGTCTCAAAAAGACAGAAAAAAAAAAATAATAATCACCTGTAGAGCCGGGCGTGGTGGTGCATGCCTGTAATCCCAGCACTCAGGAGGCTGAGGCAGGAGGATAAGTGCTAGTTCGAGACCAGCCTAGGCTACAAAAGTGAGCTCAAGGCCAGCCTCAACTGCATAGTGAGACCCTGTCTCAAAAAGCCAAAAAATAAAATAAAATAAAATAAAATAAATAAACACCTGTAAAGTAGAAAACATCCACGAGTCCTTCAAAACACAAAAACCAACAAACTGACCAACCAAAGAAAAAAACAACCCCAAAAAGCAAAAGCAAGACAGTTCAAGTAGCTTATCACTTCTGGACCTTCATAAATGTTTTCCTGTTTGCCTGAAAAAGTTCCTATTCATCCTTCATGCCTTAGATTTAGAAGAAATCTTTAAGAGAAAAATTTCATAATCTCTCATCAAGACAAAATGCCACTACTAGGTAGTGTTAGTTCATCTAACATTATAATTATTATAACTTACATATTTATTTGAGGTATTACAATTATGAGTAGTCTTTTTGTATTTTCTCTATTCTTGAATATGATTTATGATATTGGAATGACATTTATTGTTCATTATGTAATCCCAACACCTACCAGAATACTTGGCTGGAATAAACAATAATGGAAGGCTGAATAATATAAATTATTTAACAATGTACTGATATATATATATATATATCACTATATAGAACTATTTGAATATATATATATATATATATATATATATATATATATATATATATATATATGGAAGGAGTAGAATAACAATGTGTGCTACAGTTAAGACCTGGTGATATTTAATGATATTTGATTTAGTGGATAAATATAGGTTTATACATTAAACTGAGGAAAATGTATCTCCTATGAATAGGAAGGACCAACTAAAATATTTCGTTCATTGATTTGATGTTATTAAGCTGATCACACAGAGGTTTTTTCCAGAGTGCATGAGCATAAAAACCTGGAGACTAATGCAAACTGTGTCACATGCCCATATACACAGGATCCTCAGGATGTCTGAGGACTTCGCTGAGTTTTAGCTCCAGATAGAATTCAGGCACTAGATAGTACAGGGCTATTCCAAGTTTCAGGGCAGATTCTAAAATGAACAGGCTAGGGACCAAGCCTTTCTTTCCTACATGTCTATGTTTTTTCTAATTCCCCTTCTTCAAAAGCTTTTCATCTTATTGAATTATGTTTCTTATTAGCCTTTGGAATTTAGCTCAGACTCATACCACTTACAGGAAAACTCTCATTTCACAGATCCCTTTCAGGCCTCAGTCTGTGTCCTCAACGTTTCTCTGCAGTCTTAGGATAGTGATATCATCCTATATCATCATCATAGTTGTGATCATGGATGATAATATTTACTTAAATTATTAAGTGCCAGAAATTGTGATGAATAATTTATATAGATTATCTCATTGAATTCTTAAAAATAAAGCAGTGACAATATTATAACCATTTCTAATTCAGAGATATAAATTGCAAACTATTTATAATCTTTTCAGATTGTCCTCACCTCTCAACTGTTAGCTCATTGAAAGCCTTGACATTATCTTTTCTCTGGTGTCTCTGTAACTTTTTCACAAAGATAGGAGATCACGGTGATCAATCAGTGCATGTAAGAGTCCCCCAAATGTTAGAATAAATACTATTTCATTCTGTATTGAACTAATTTTTAGAAGTAGCTTTGATATACTCATTTTAAAACAAAGTAACACTTTGGTTCTTATTATGTAAGGCCAGAACATTTCTGGAACAATAATTTATTTTAATAAATCCATTAAAATACTTGTCAGATTAAAGTAAAATCTCCTTAGGGCCTTGGATCTCTGTTCTATTTGTGCACTTAATTCAAATTGGATGAAAGACTGATAATCATAGACATTTTTTGCTGTTCAAGAAAATGGGCTAAAAGACTTCTTGGCCACATAGTCAGTTTTTCAACTTGCAAATTAAATTATAGTGTAGATTTGCTATCTTGCCCCCATTAACTTCTTGGCCCCTTTGGCTTGCTGAGGTCCCCAGGGACTAGTTTTCCTGTGGCTCAGAATAACAGGCTATTGATCACTCCTGCTTTGCCACCCTCACTTCTCGGTACAAATTGGCCTATGTCAAGTGGGAGGGGGGTGTGTGGAAGAGGAAGGTAATTAATTTGTACTCACATTGAAATTAGATGCATTCTAAAAGGAGGCAGTCACCTGGGTTACTAATTTAAAGTAAAAGGCTAGTTTTATAAGAAACTTAAACATTTTGATTCTTGGGGGCCTGGTGGGATGACTCAGTGGTTTAAAGCCCCTGCTTGGGGAAGCTTGGGTGGCTTCAGGGACTGCGGTTCGATCCCTGGCACCACATGCTGCACCAGCCCTGCCCTTGGGGCGGGCTGAGCCGGCCATGAAAATGAGTGAATAAGCAAGCAAGGGTTCTGAAACAAGAAAAAAAAAAAAAAAAAATAAATAAATAAAATTAAAAAATTCTAAAAAAAAAACCCATTTTGATTCCTGATCATCATAGAGTTTTTTTTTTTTAATTTTAAGAAGAAAAACATAACATAATAATAAACATAACAGTGAAAATGAATTTCAAAACAGGTTACCAGGACAATTTCAATAGTTGATGCTTTGTGTACTGTTGTCTTGGAAGCATTTACTCAGGGTATAAGGCACAGGCATGATATCTGGTTCAAGAAGTATTAACACAAAAGTTTATTTTCAATGAACTAAGTACTAGCTGTATAACTATGTTATGCATCTTATGCATACATGCATGTTTTTCTTCTTTTTCTTTCTTCCTTTTTCCTTTCACCCACCAACATCTGTCCTATCTTTTGTACACTTTCTTCCCAATTTACAATATCATAGATATTTTAAAAGATGCTAAAAATATATTTTAATCATAAAAGTCGGGGTCTGGCGGGATGGCTCAGTGGTCTCAGTGCTTGGGGAAGCTTGGGCAGCTTCAGGGACCGCGGTTCAATCCCTGGCACCACATGCTGCGCCAGCCCTGCCCTTGGGGCAGGCTGAGCCAGCCATAAAAATGGGTAAATAAACAAACAAAGGTTCTGAAACAAGAAAAAAATAAATAAAATTAAATTAAAAAGAATTTTAAAAAATCATAAAGCCACTTCTATAAAGAACTGAATCATTTCAGGTGATCTTCAGCAAACAATCACTTTTACTTAGATTTCACTTAAGTTAGATTATAAATAGTTATGTTAGCTGGAATTAAGATATTTACAAGTAATGGAAAATTCAACCACAATGGCAGGCATTTTTTACATGTGTGAATCCAATAACTATCCAGTGTGCCAGGGTTATTGTGGGTAAAGAAAATACTGCCTAAATTTGATGTTACTCTTCAAGCACAAAAGATGGACAGACCTTTCTTTTTTCTTTTTCTCTTTCTTTCTTTCTTTTTTCTGGTGGCAAAATCAGAATTCATTTTGGCAAAGACAATTGAATTGGATTTTGGTGGGGTCACGGGCAAGAAGGGGTACTTCTGGCAGTAATGTCCCCCCAAGGGTGGGCTGAGGGCTAAGCTGAGCCTCAGGTGGGTCCCTTGCTCCCAATACTGCCTTGGACAGCTGTCTCCTCTCAGGCTCTGGGGCACCCTCGGGGAGGTGCGGGCTGGGAGAGGCTGCTGCAGCCCATTCACTTGGGCAGGACATCAGAGGTCTCAGACACCAGCTTCCCATCGTGGGTCTCAATCTTCGTCACAACCAAGCAGACTTGGTGCGAGAGAAGCCAGGGCTTTCGAGGCTGCTGAATCCAGGGCTTGTGAGACCCCCATAGGGTGAGCACACCATGCCTGAGTAGCCACTTGTGGTCTTCACGTGGATGCTCAAGTTCTGCATCCCAGCCTCCAGCCTGTTCTCCTTGCCCTCCAGCAGCTTGCGGTAGGTGGCGATCTCAATGTCCAGGGCCAGCTTGATGCTCATGCGTTCCTGGTACTTATGCAGCTGCCGGGCCATGTACTGCATGGCCTTCTGCGGGGCAGCCTCCAGCTGGGCCAGCTTGGCGTTCGCATCCTTAATGGCCACCTCCCCACACTGCTAGGCATCAGCGATGGCAGCCTCAGGGGATGCTCTCTGGCCTTTGAGGACCTCAATCTCAGCCTGCAGGCTGAGATCTCGGACTCCATGCAGCGAAGGCGATCCCCATGCTTCCCAGCCAGAGTCTAAAGCTTTTCATACTTGATCTGGTACATGCTCTCAGCCTCGCCTCGGCTGCGATTGGCGATCTCCTCATACTGGGCCTTGACCTCAGCGATGACACCATCCACATCCAGGGAGCGGCTGTTGTCCACGGACAGCACCACACATGTGTCCAAGATCTGAGACTGCAGCTCTCGTATCTCCTCTAAATACAGCTGGCTGAGGAAGTTGATCTGATCAGTCAGCCGATCCAGGCATGACTGGAGCTCCACCTTGTTCACGTAAGCGTCATCCACATCCTTCTTGATGAGGACAAATTCATTCTCCATCTCTGTACGCTTGTTGATCTCATCTCCATACTTATTCTTGAAGGCCTCCACCAGACCCCGCGTGTTGCCAAGCTCCGCCTCCTGCTTCAGTTTCTCCTGCCCCAGTGTGTCCAGCTGCTGCCAGAGGTCGTTGCTGTAGCTTTCGAACATGTTGGCCATGTTACTCCGGGACGTCTTCTGCTGCTGCAGGAGGCTCCATTTATGTTTTGTTTTGTTTCTGTACAGGGGATTGAACTCAGGACCCTGAAGTTGCCAGGCAGGCACTTACACTGCTGAGCTATCTCCCCAGCACAGGAGGCTCCATTTAATCTCCAGCATCTTATTCTACTGCTCCAGAAACCGAACCTTGTCGATGAAGGAAGCAAACTTGTTGTTGAGGTTCTTGATCTGCCCCTTCTCCTGAATACGCACGGCCTGGATGTTGGGGTTCACCTCCAGGTTCAGGGAATTTGGCAGACTCTGCTTCACCTGCATGACCAGGATGCTGCCCACACCGCCAGCCCCTCCATAGCCACCCAGCTCCAGGCTGCCCCGGAAGCTGCCGCTGCTGCCCACTTGGGAGAAGCCGGAGGAGCTGGTGCAGGAAGCAGGCCCGCCGGTGTAGGAGAGGCTGCTGAAGGCACGGGGGCTGGAGGTGGACACCTTGAAAGACTTCCGGGTCAGCCTTATGGACATGGTGGAGCCTGGAGTGGAGCAAGCCAAATGAAGATGGAGACTTGAGAAGGAGCCTGGCAGCCACTTCTGGCTGGTCTGGTAGACCGTCCTTAAAGGAGAATTGTAATTTGGGGTTTTTCAAAGTGAATGACACAAAATATTTTTTATTTTTTATTTTTGTACAGGGTCTCGCTGTGCAGCTCAGACTCACAGTGATCCTATCATTTCAGCCTCCCCAGCTGTGGGATTACAGGCATGTGCCATTCCGCACTGGCAGTGTACCTGCGGTTCTGGGGCCTGCATGGAATGTAGCATTAGGGTTCAACCCTGGGTCCCCGTACTTGCCAGACAGGTGCTTAGACTGCTGGGCTGTCTTCCCAGCCCCAAGACATATAGTCTATAAGATTATTTGATAATGAATCACCTAAAGAATCAAATACAAAAAGTGTAGGAAATATGTTCGCACACTAAAGATCAAAAAGACTGATGAGATATCTCAGGAGTCTAAAGCGCCTGCTTGGGCAAGCTTAGGCAAGTGTGCAGTGACAGTGGTTCAATCCCTGGCACCATAGGCTGGGTCAGCTCTGCCCCCATGGCAGGCTTAGCCAGCCACAAACAAGCAAACACCAAAGAAACCAGCCAAGGGCCTGGATAGCATGAGAATGCCCCCCATGGTCAAGCTGAAGACTCAGAGGCCATGGCAATGTCTCATGCAGGCCTGTTTTATGGATCTGCACTGAAAAGATCCAAAGATTGGTGGTGGAATCTAGAAAGTCTATGCCAGTGAGATGAAGGGTCTGTGCTAGCAGGCTGAGAGAGCTGAATGGGAGCCAGGAAATGACACTCAAAGGAAGAACCACAGTTTCCTCAAAAAGTATCACAGCCATCCTCAGCAGTTATGAGGTTCTGAGCTCTTCCTATGATGAGGGCCACTGAGTTTTCCTCAGCAAAGCCAATGTGACCAGCTTCTCCAGGAAACTGAACTGTGCACCATCTTGCACCAGAGCTCTCCAAAATGAACCATAGCCATTCTCAGAAGCATAAGGTCCTGCTCTCCTTCAAGGTTGAGGACAGCTGAACTCATCAGGAAAACTGGTATAACAAGCTCCTCCAAGAGAACCAGCAGCAGCCCCATGAAAACCAACAGCACCAACAGAGTCTTTTCTTTTCTTCTCTTCTTTTGTCTTCTCTTCTCTTCTCTTCTCTTCTCTTCTCTTCTCTTCTCTTCTCTTCTCTTCTCTTCTCTTCTCTTCTCTTCTCTTCTCTTCTCTTCTCTTTTCTCTACTTCTGCCTCTTATGCTGCTGGCCACCATTCTCAGGTGGACATTAGATACCCAGTACCACACTGGCTCAGTTCAACTGCATGTTACAAATTGACCACCAGTTACCAATCTACCACAAGCAACAAATTTTAGGAAAGGCTTCCTTTTTAAATATGGGAATCCATTACAGAAAGAAGATTATTGCTGGCATTCTGGCTGCCAGAGAGCAGGATCATAAGTGGAAATTTTGCCCTATGTGCCTATAACAAGTTATTGAGTATGCAAAGCTATACTCTCATACATATAAGCTTAGACTCTCCAAGACATACTGTATGAAACTTTCTCATTAGTCCAATAGTTAGTACTCTGACAAAGACATCCTTGCCTTCCTGAGATTTTCTTAACTCTTTGGAACCATTGTTAGATTTTTCTATGCAAATATAGTCTGGTAGAGAGAGGGTACAACATTCTTTACCTTGTTGCTGTTCCTGTGTGGAGGTGAGGAAAGACTTACCAAAGCCCTGGTGGAACAGTGTGGCCTGAGAAGTTAACCAATGGCCTGCACCTTCCCACTCTGCATAGCTCTGCCCTCAGGGTTCTGCTTTCTCCATGCTTTAGACAAATACAGTAAACAAGGTGAAGCATTTCTAACCACATACCAAAATGGAAAGGAAAGGAATTGTTTTACGTCTCTCTCTGTAGTATGTGGCAGAGTTCCTGAGCTGTAGATATGCTCAGGAAATATTTGATGTTTAGATGAGTGAGTAAAAGAATGAATGAATGGGTGAACAGTGGTTTGATTTAAGGACCCCAAAATTCCATATATAAATAATACTACCTTTTTCCTTTAGGAGGAATGACCAATGAAAACATTGGTTAATTGAAGTTCTCTTTGTGTGCCAATTTTTTAATTAATTGAAATCAGTGTGATTCCTTGTACCCCCAGTACCTGTGTAACTGCTGACATATCAAAGTGCTAATTACATGTGGGAATGAGTGAGTGCTCTAGTGAGATGAGATACTTTCACTATTTCAGAATCTTGCCTTATTTTCTATATTCCTAATTTTCTTTGAAGGCTTACATCATCTCATTCTTAAACACAACAATGCTTTGAAAATTAGTGTCTACCATTTTTTCTTATTTTTTTAAAAGAAAGTACAATTTAAAAAAAAGAAAGTACAATTTAGAATTAAAACAGAAAAAATTAAAAGTGATACAGAATTTCACTTAACAAAGTAATATGAATTTCACAATATTTGTTGCAATATGTGGTGTTGTCTTCCAAGCAGTTTATTCATGTTACCAGATATACGCATGTAAAATTGAAGAAGAAAGGAAAAAAAAGTGTATAGGAAATTAAGAAGAGAAAAAGTACCAACAACTGAAAAAAGGAGACAAAACAAATTAGAACATTAACTGCTTCTTTCCATATACCAGCAGAAATGGTGCCTACAATCTTTACGATTCATCTGACTTTACATTTTTATTGACATCTACAAGTGATACCTGCTTTTGGGAATTCATCATGAAGGCAGGCTAAAAATTTGGATAAAACCTTTTTGGAAGATATTTATTTCATTGCCATGTTGTAGGACTCAGCTGTGATGTAATCTTTGAACATTTTGAGAGTACAAAATTAGACCAACTTTTTAACCCTTTTTGTCAATGAATGTTAATACCTATATTGTTTTCCTTTTCCAGAGTTCAGCTAAGTTGAGCTCAATGTCTTTGCATGTATACACTGAGTCCAAAGAATTTGTTACTGTAACTCTGATGAGGAAGACCTGTAAAGTCCATTCACCTCAACAGAAGTTATAGCTGTCATAGTGGAGAGAGTTACTTCCAGAAGTATGAAGCTCACCCTGAAGCCCTTGACCATCACTAGAATCATTATGTAAACAAGGAACACAGTGTTTGCTGACGCAGCAATCATTTCTCTGCGAAGAGAGAGAGAAGACGCATTCCTCTTCAGGTGACATTTATAGTTTGTTTCCCAGCAAAATATAAGTGTGGTCCCAAATGTCACCATTGTCAGTAGCAGACTCACTGGCAGGCAAAGCCAGCCATTTTCCTACAGAACACCATCCATGCTGTGTCAGGTGGGGCTTCAGCTTCAGCCAAATGTAGAATAGTCAGCTTTTTATTTTTTATTTTTTAATTTTTACAGTATTCTAGAGCTTGAGCTTTTCTCCAAAATGTCACACATTTTTTTTTTTTTTTTTTCAAGTGGGTTTTCTCTTGGGGCCTTTTCCCAGGATTTTGTTCCATGTGAATTCCAATAATATTAAGCATCCCAGTGGAAATGTTCTTTTAGAAAGCTCCATGGACCCACACAAGTTTTTAGAGCAGCTAGCTTTGTGGGAGAGGAGCGCTGCCTAATTCTGCTAACCACCTGTTTTGAAGTCCTAGATGCCTATTTCCAAAAGTAGCCTGCTGTATTCCTGAATGGATTCTTGCTGCTTTGTATTTTAGACTGAGGCGTCATTTATATTCTTCCCCACAAAAGATTCTCTGTGAAGAAACTGATATAATCGCGAGGAAACTACTATGAACTTACACAGGATATTTTTTGTCTTATAAATTATAGTCTGCCTCACTGTGCATATTGCTATACTAGAGTCATGCGGGAATAATTAAAGGCCCAAAATAGCTAAATAAGATAGCCAGCATACTTATTCAATTGAATATTTTCCTAGTACTAAATTAAAGTTCAGAAGATCATAGAAATGCATTAATAAGTTCTACATGATAGGAGCAGGGGTAAGTAAAAAATGTGTGTGTGTGTGTGTGTGTGTGTGTGTGTGTGTGTGTGTGTGTCGACAGCACAGAATGCATTGTGTTAACACTTGGCAGCATTCCTCCCTTTTGGAAGGTCACGCAGCCTGTTAGTGAAAGTTGCGGGGATGGCGTCTGCACAGGCTCACCACATCCACAGGCTGGCTTCGCACCTCAAGCCACGGGTTCTGTCCATTCTGAGTCTACAGATCAACATGTCTCTTTTGTACCAGCCAGAAAGCTTAACAGATTAAAGCGCCTATTCAGGCAGACACAGGGGTCAGGGGTTCCATCCCTGGCCTGTAGTGTAGGCCCCATGCCCTGGGGCATGCTAAGACTGTGAATAAGACTGGGTGTGGTGGTGCTTGCCTGTAATCCCAGCACTTGGGAGGATGAAAACCAGAAAGAATCACTACAAATCCAATTTACATAGTGAGATGGTATAGACCCTGTACTAAATACATTTTTTAAAAGTCTCTTTTGTCAGAGACTTTACTCTTCTCTTTCCTTTTATTGTCGCTTTTCTTTACTCTCCATTGTTCTCCCAGTTATACTTCCTTTTCCTCTTGGCTCTGACCCTGTGATTATGTTTAGTAAGGTGTTTATTTTCCACCAGAACTTCTCCATGTGTGTGTGGGTGCGTGCGCACGTGCTTGCGCGTGTATGTGTGTGTAAAACACACATCTTGGTGCTGCCTCATGGAGGAACATTCAAATTTTCCCATACTCAGCTGATGATTTGCTTTCTAGGATGCCATTATGCTCTTTGCCTCGCTTTTGTCTTACCAAAGTGTGGGATGGTTATTTGCTTTTGCCCCAAAATGAGCGAGACTAGAAGGAAGCCATTCCACCATAGTTGCAAGGGTGAGTTCAGCAAGGACTCTTATTAATCCACTTAGTGAAAAACCATGTCTCATTTTTTCCTCTGCCTCTAATTTTTAAAGCATATGTGTATTATTTTACTTTTGTATTGAAGAAAAATCTGTATAAAACTGTGAAAAACTTCAAGATGAAGGGACTTCTTATTTATCATTAAAAAAGTTCCAGATCAGTTAAACCCACAAGGACAGTTAAATCCCAAGGACAAGTAACTTGTGTCTGGTATACCCGGAGCTGGCACCTACATTTCCCAAGGAGAAAATTCATCTGTGGCAGGCAGGTAAGCGTTAACAGGAAAACTACATTCTTGAAAGAATGTCATCATTTTCCAGAAGCATTTCACAAGGAAGCCTGTTTACTGTTTTGTATTTTAATATTTTTGTTCATAAAATCGGGAGAACTGGTTGTATTGTGCTTTCTGTAAAGTTTTTTTTTAAATAATTTATTCATTTAGTACAAGGTCTTGCTATATAGCTTGGACTCAGAGTGACCCTCAGTCCTCTTCAGTGCTGGAATTAGAGGCGTGTACTACCACGCCTGGTTTTGGTGGCCTGCATGGCAGGCCCTAGGTTCCAGAGCTGGCATGGCATGTGGCAGTGGGGATTGAACCCAGGTCCTTGCACTTTCCCTGCAGGCATTTAGACCACCGAGCTATTTCCCCAGCCCTGTATTGTGCTTTCTACCATCACTACATGATACTCCATATAGCATATGTAACGTGTCTAGGGAAAATTCCGCCCATAAGAAGTAATCCAGAAGTGCTGCTCTTCTTTCTTCTCAGTTGGTCTGATCCACAGTACAAAGCCTGCCAGGATACGAGGCAGCACCTTCTCTTCAGCTATTAGGACAATATGCCTCATTGTACTTGTTTATATATGATGCCACAGCTATGGGTTGAAGTAGAAATTAAGCAGCATTAGGGGAAACAATGCATTATCCTCATTTGTAACCATAGCCAATGAACAGTCATTTCCTTATGACTTTTATTAAGGCTAGAAATTTTCTTTTATATTTCTTTTGAATCTACTATGGAGGTCCAGCTATTGAGGTTACTGACAACTATAATGTGATAATGAGGATTATCCATGATTTTTTTCTTTTACAAATAGTGACTAGAGATGCCCTTTTTATGAAGTTATAGGAGTAAATGCAATTAGAGCTGAAAAGATTATTCCTTATTGCCTGTCCAGACGCTGTAATAGAGAATTAAAGCTTCAAATGTAATTTCTGAAATTAAGATTAATGACCAGGAATATATGATTCCCTCATATGCTGATGACTTCATGTTGTTTGAGATGAACTGTGAGGGCTTCTCTCAATATTTGTGTTAATGAATATGATTTAGTTATTGTAAATGTATCAGGGTACAAGACTAATTTGTCTGTATCAGAAGTGTGCCTTCTATTTTCAGAGGTTCAAAACTAAGCAATAGTAAAAGAGTCGAAGGATTTCTTACCGAGTGTTGAAAATTGTGCTTCATTCTCATTTTCTAGGGTATAGGAAATGTGAGAGAAAATGAGTTATCCTAATTAATTTATAGACAGGACATCAAAAGATAAAAAAAAGCTTCTGTAGGGTTTTCAGTATTTGGCAAATCTAAAAGCTGAAAGATAAATTTAATAATAAATGAGAAATTCTCTGAATAGTAGGCTATTAAATTTATTCCTGAGGAAATGCAGCGAAGTGTTTAGGAAGTGAGGAGGCTACATTTCTGAGCAAGCGTGGCCTATGTCACCTGGGCAGTGCTTGTGCACATACGTGCAAAAGACGAGTGTATTTCTAATATTTCCTTATTATAACTCCCTGAATAACTTTTAAATGTTAAAAACCTCTGGGTTTTATTTATAAAGCAAACTGTAAGTAAATAATAAGTAATCTCTAATGCATCTTCCAACTCTAGTATACTGTGACTTTTTTATACCTGTGAATTCAAAGATATGGGCAGGTACCATGCCACTCGGGGAGGCTGCTGGCCATGTTGGTCCCACTGTCCTCCCAAGGCTGGTCTCTCCAGAAGAGGTAGTGCCCGGATCAGGAGCTCAAGCACCGATTCTGTGCTTCAAGATGCCAGGGGTTGTTTATTGCTGGATCTCCAGCACTGAAAGTATACCTGGAAAATCATGGAAAACTGTCAATTTATTTGTTGCAAAGGTCCACAGTAATAGTTCCAGTGCTGCTTTGGGTGTGTTATAGTATAAACTTTCCCATATTTTGAGGATTGTGCTGAGATATGTCAACTCAATTATATTTGATTAGTGAATTAGAGCTGCTAGATCAGTCAAAATAATCTGAAACAATAGTAACATCTTAAAGGATGTTTTGTTGGTCTATTTCTTCACAGAAAAATTAGCAACCTTTGTTTTCTCTTTTCATCTTTTCTTTTTAAAATTATATTTATTTTTTATTTCTTTTCATCTTGTCTACTTTTGGTTTATTCTTTTCTTTTTATCGGAACCTGTCTTCAGTGAATATGCGAATTCTCTGAAAGTAAACTGTGTGTGTACTCCATGACTTAAGTGTTAGGGTGTGGATGTGAAATGACCCCCAAGTGACCCCCAGATGGTCCACTAAAGGTTTGCTTCCCAGTCTGCTGCAGTATTAGAAGTTGGTCCGCACTTTAGGAGGAGTCAGAGGAATCAGGTTGCTGACGATGGGCCTCTGAAGGATGCATTTTGCCCACACCTCTTCTCTCTCTCCTTCTGAACAACCATCCCTCCCCCTCCCTTCCACCATACTTGTGCCTCCGCACAGCCTAAAAGAATCAGAGCCAAGTGACCATGGGCTGAAACCTCTGGAACTGTGAGTCAACATAAAGCTTTTGTCCTTTAAGTTTATCTTTCTCAGCTATTTTGTCACAGGGTTGGAGCACTGAATCACTCGCTTAGATGGTGCACAGCTGTGGAGACACTGAAAGATGTTTCTGAGTGAATGAATGAAAGATTTTTCTGATGAATAAGTGAGTGGACCAATGAGTGAATGAATGAATGAATGAATGCTTAAATTCATAACCACAAACAAGTCAAATAATATTGTTTCATTTCTCTTTAGCCATGAGGAAGGAATCTAGGGAGTGATGAACATCTATAGGTATATTTATAATGCACCAAGAGATATTTTCATTGTATCCAAAAATAAGAGCTCTGTGCATCTCATTTTCAAGGGCAAACATTTAGGAGAAAAAATGGACAAAGTTTAAAATGTTTGAATTGCTGCCTATTCTTTGAAAAAGCCTGACTAGTTTTAACAAAATATTATAAATAATTGCCATATATAAAATAAAAATGTGGAACAATAGAATTATCCTCATGAGTGGTTGCCCCAGAGGTTCCGCCAGTAGGTAGTTTAGCATTGCCCTTCTGTCCGCAGTCATTAGCATGAGAGTCCTCTACATGTCTGGGTTTGGTGCATTCCTTCTAGGATGTGGAAACCTGGCATAGGTGAATTGCCTGTCTGCCTGCCTGCCTGCCTTCCTTCCTTCCTTCCTTCCTTCCTTCCTTCCTTCCTTCCTTCCTTCATTCCTTCCTTCCTTTTTCCCTCCCTCCCTCCCTACCTCCTTCCCTCCTTTCCTTCTTTCCTTTTCTTTTGTGCAGCGTTTCACTATGCAGCTGAGACTCATAGTGATCCTCCTGTTTTCGGCCTCCCTAGTGCTGGGATTACAGGCATGTGCCACCACGCTCAGACTCCACCTCCGGCTCAGCATGCTCCGGGGTGGAGCTGGGGTGGCAGGCGGGGCCAGGAATCACACCCTGGCCCCAACTCTTATCTAAGCAACCTCTTAGTCTGCTGAGCTATCTTGTTGACCCTATAGCTGAAGATTTATATAAGAACAGTCATCAAAATGGGAACCATCCCAGCATTCTGACTCAGATAAAGAAAGAAGGCCGATGTCTGATTGGCCTCTTTCAATATACCTTGCTCTTGTGAAAAATGGCGCTGCAGCATCTCATTGTGAATCCATGTGCCTCCCTCCTCCCGCTTTCTTGGTCTGAAAATCAAAGAACCTTCTGTTGGATTCCACCTCGGTGAGAAAACATGAAATAAGGCCTTACTAGGGCCTTCAGCTGTCATCACTGTGCCGATCTCTCCTCAAATCTGTGTCCTGACCACAACTTTTTCAGCCCTTCCCACTTTCTTGCATCCTACCTAAACAATATTTAATTTTAAATATTGCTTATTTTTGTCTTAATAAATCCACGTTTTAGGGAACCAGAGGTGTACAACACAATTCATTCTTTTTTTTTTCTTCAAAAGTAAATTACTAATTTTTTTGAACTAGACTTTTAGATTTTTCTTCTTAGCAGATATGTTACAGTGGACTAAGCTATTTTGTAGGAGTAAGGAGTATATAATCATTTGCTGGTTCTCTTTTTTGTTTCTAAATAAAAGAACTAAGTAAGTGCGACAAGGACATTATTGTAACAATAGCAATACAGAGTCAAATTGAAAGATTTATTTTTACCTTGAACTTAATCTGAGAATAACTTGTACGAACATTAAGAAATTTGTATTGCTCTATAATAATATGGTTCCTGCCATCAGATTAAAGACAGAGTAGTTACTTGCAGTTGAAAATTGCTTATTTAAAATTTGTTAAAGGGAGTGCTTCATCAGTTCTTTTCCACAAAACAGTGAAAGTTGGTAACCAAAGATGAAGGCTATCTAGGCACTCTTTATACATCTCAGAAGTTCTTAGCTTTTATAAGCTACAATATAGTCACTTGGTTTTATGCCATGGTTTACTGAGGTACCTTCCTGCGTCACCTGAATCTCAGATTTGAAATGAAGTTGAAATGTATATAGTATATTTCATATCCCTCTGGCTAGCTATGCTGTAAAATGTTTGAAAGATATATCACCTATGGTGCTGGAGCTTTACCTGTGCAGGGCATGATGTCTCTGGACAGGCCCCTCGCATTTGCAAGGTGCTTGTGTTCACCACAGCTATCAATCCTCCACTGGCCCAGGTGTGACAGCCGCAAAAGGAAGATGTGAACTTGTCTTTCTAGCCTTAGGTATTCTAAAAGCACATTTACTGACATACAGGACAGGCAGACGGTCATCGCCGCTGCTATTCCTGTACTGTGAATATTCAAGACCCTTGATTTATTTTTGTTTAATTACTCAGTAGCTCTAGAGTGACTTCTCCATGGTTGCTTACATGTTTTCTTCCACATATATTTCCTTGTGGCATCACTTCGTGAAGTGTTTGTTTTTCATTTATGTAAAAACATTTCCCTTGGTATGTAGTTTGGCCATAGTAACAATCAGACAAAACTCGCCTGTGGGTTAACTGAGAAACGTAAATTTAAATCACAAAGCGTCTTTTAAACGTAATATTTTTGAAACAGATGCTATTAAATTCTGTTTAAGTGGATTTTAGAAAAATCTTGCCAAGATGTTTGTCAAGATTGACAGTATAGCCCATGAATGACAAAAAACAGAACATTCCTCCACATTGCTTTCTTCAGAAGTTTAGATTTCCATTCCTGCGCTATACCTAGATGTTTGTCATACCTACTCTTCTGCATCTGTGCCTCATTACTTGTGCAGTACTGATAGTTATGCAGCTATAGTGTTAGGCCAGTGTGTGAGAAGACATTTCACTGAGCAATCCACCTTGTGCATGCAAGAGAACTTTCTATGCTGGGTTCCTTTCATCCTTTGGTTCCTATAGTCATGACATTGTCAAACAATTCAATTTTTTTTTTCTTAGTAAAGTGGTTTTAAAAACTTAATATGAAATGTTGTATTATCTTAATAAGACATGAATTGACTGGGATTGTAGCGATGAAGACAGATTGATCAAATTCTTGTGACTGCCTATTAAATTTGAATAAACTCAGTTCAGCTCAAATCAGGTTAGTTCAATCCCATATTACAGGGTCTATAGGGTCTCACTAAATAGATCAGATTCTAGTTATCCTCCTGTTTTCAGCCTCCCAAGTGCTGGGATTGCAAGTCTGTGCCACCACAACCAAACTCAATCACTATCTCAGCAGATGGGGCTGACATAGCATGCTGGGGATTGAACCTGGGTCCCTGCATCTGCCTAAGCAGGCACTTGAATCCACTGAAATATCTGGCCAGCCCTGCATCGAAGTATTGTGTTAGGTTCTAAATATCCATAGATGAATAAATAGATTATCCGTCTCGTAATCAGGGTAAAGAAAATGCTACTTGGGAAACATGCAAACAGGATTTTGAAAGATGATTAAATTCTGTTGTATTTAAAGGTGGGGTTGCATTTAGATAGAGGGAGGGGCTTTGGTACCTTGCTCTAACTTCTGTAGTCTTGTATAGAATCTCATGCGTATATTGCTGATCTTATTAGTTTTAACTCAAATAAGTTTTCACTTTATCTAGTTTTAAAAATAAAATATTCTAATGCAATCATTTTTAAAGAAAACTAAAAACTCTTTCAAGTGTTACACATGCATTTTGATTTTTGTCCATGAGCTATTTGCCTACTCTGATAGCAACTGGGGCCTCTTGGTGAGAAGTTTTTATATGTCAAAAGAAATTATCAACAGAGTGAAAAGACAACTCACAAATTTTGAACAGAAATCTTAACTGATAAAAATTCAGACAAAGATATTCTATCTAGAATTTGTAAAGAACTGAAAAACATTAAGGCCCCAAAATGTAAAGACTCAGTCCAGAAATGGGCATTAGAGATGAACACACACTACTCACAGGAAGAAATACTAGAGGTTAATAAATACATGAAAAGAATGCTTCACATCACTAGCCATTCGCACAATGCAAATTAAAACAACACTGAGATATCATTTCATACCAGAAAGAATGACTATCATAAAGAAACCAACCAACAACAAATGTCGGAGAGACGGTGGGGAAAAAGGAACACTTCTCCACTGCTAGTAGGAATGCATACTGATGCAACCATTATGGAAAGCAGTGTGGAGACTCCTCAAAAATCGAGGAGTGAAAATCCCACTCAATCCAGCTATCCCCTACTAGGAATTTTCCCAAAAGAAATGAAAACATCACATCATAGTGATATTTGTGCACCTATGTTTGTAGCAGCACAATTTGTGATAGCCAAATCTTAGAAACAAAAAAAAAAATACTCATCACCTGAAGAATGGATAACAAAGATGTGGTATTTTTGTTCAATGGAATATTACTCAGCCATAAAGAATGGTAAACTCGAAGGCTTCGTATATATAAGTGGATGCAGCTTGAAGATATATTCATAAGTGAAAGAAACAAAACCTACATGTTTAAATATTATATAGTCTCCCCAGTGTAAGAACTCAAAAGAAGAAATAAAAATGAAAAGGTGCAATACAGCTAAATGGAAATCAAGAAGTTAAGGATTAAACAATGAAGAGACAGCAAGCAGAAAAGTTAGGAAACATGGCAGGTGCAAAACCATGTACTTCTATACACAGAATGATTAAGACAATGGTCTCAAGAATCTCCAGCAGATTTTTGAAACTGGCAGTTAATTGGTAAAATTCTGACCCTGACAAATTATAGGTACACTGAGGATCATATTGTGCAATATTAAAACCATGCTTAGAATGCCTGTCATTCTGGGCTTCTAGAAGCATGCTGCTTCTAATGTCATATCAATTATTGCCCTATTCTCTCCCAAGTAAATATTTGCTAAAAAAAAAAAAAAAAAAGGTAATGAAAGAGAGTAAAAGATAAGGAAAAAAAAAACATTAGATTGTTTTTCTACAATTAGTAAGTGGCTAATTTCCTAAGTTTCTGTGTAAAAATGTGTAACTGTTTTTTTCACATTCTATAGGGACATAAAGTTTAGATTATCAATGATTGATGGAAGATACCTGTTCCATGTTATGTCTAACACATTTGATATTGGGAAAGATAGGGATGTTAAGCTCAAGTGCCTAGGTTATAGGGAATAATCTCATGAAGCTTCTCTTCTGGAAGGTTAACAACCTAAATTAGCAGACCAAAAAATTAGAAAAAAAGAAAGGTTACAAAGATAGGCAATAGTTTGGTCCTAATGCTTCAAGGTCAGTGAGGACTCAGAACATAAGGGAACCTGTACCATAACGTCTTCTAACTCAGTGGTGTCCCAAATTTCAAGGAGATTGTGGAACCACAGAGGAAAGGGATCAATGAAGTATAGTGTGCCTAAGAAGAGTTACATAGAGAGAAGATTCTCTCAGGCTTTCACAGGGAGCAAACGGGTAAAGCAGTGGCCATGATTAACCCAAATGGCTAACACTGACAAAAGATTTAGTAACTGCTGTAATGGTGTCAGAGTAAATCTTGAGGGGATTTGACTGACCTTGTCAGATACAAAAGTTACATTTTTGGTTATATAGGTCTTGCTTTGTCTTGATCTTAACCATCTACCAGAAAAGTCTAATCGTTAGGTATAAAAAGTGAAGTCATATTAATATGGTGAGTTGTAAAAGGCTAAAGTCAACAGCTTGTGACATTGCCAATTCTAATGATAATCCAGTACTATTATGGACTATTGGACTACATATCCAGCTACTTTCTCTTAATTTAATGAGGAGAAAGATTTGTACTTGTAGCGTTTAGACAAGATATCATATGTGCACCATGTATTCTGAACAACGAATACTAAGACAACAATATGCAATTTATTAATTATTGTAACTGTCCTACAAACCTCCTGTGAAACTTTCTGAGTGCTTTTTTTTCCCATTAAAATTAATATAAATAAATACATAAATAAATGTCCATAAACTATGAGACAATTAGCTGCTACCTGGGATTCTGGTACAGCAGCTCCAGTGGCATCTTTTGGATTTGTGAAAAGGAAGAAAAATTTGTATCATTAATTACAAGTTAGCAAGGAAGCCAGTAAGAAATAGTAAGAGGACAAATCAAGCGCAAACCCAAAGACCTGGGCTTAATTCCTCATTCTAATACAAAGTAGCTTTCGATTTGGCTTTTCCTAACTCAATAAGAGTTGAGATTTTATAAGGTGTAAACTGAGGGTTTAAGGGATGGTTAGGGTCTCCCTAGTTTAAAAAGCATTCATCAGTTCAATGGAATAGTTAGTAGGTGAAGGTAACAGAAGGGGGCCAAGTGGGCAGTACTGAAGCTCCTGCCTGGACTTGAGCTCTGCATGTACTTCATACAGGCTGACTGATCTAGGGAGCAAAGCCAGGACGTCACCGTATTTCTCATCTGGTAGAATGCATATTTTACTGAGTTGTGAGGAGTAATGTAATCATGTGTTCAAAATAACTACAGAATTCTTGGCCCACATAGGCACCCAATATATTTTGAATTTTGTTCCTACTTTCATTTACCGTTATTAGGAGCAGCCAATCAATTTCTTCTATAGTGAACCTCAGCCATCAAGGATTGCTTATTTAATGGGAGATAAGGCTCAGTGGTAGAGCCCTTGGCACTTAGACACAATGTGCAGAATTCAATTCACAGTACAAAAAATATAAAAATAAAATAAAATATAAAATAAAAAATTTGATTATTTTTGGACATACAGATTATCTATCTTGTCCATCCTATGGCAAAGTCATGTTTTATCAAGTGGGTCAAAGGAATGAATGAAAATATTTCATAGCTAAAATATTTTATATCACTGTTTATATTCCCAAGTGAAAGTCATTTAACAACCTCCCATCATAGTGGTCTCAGATGCTTTTCAGTCTTTCTTGACCTTTTAGTTCTACCTAATTATTAATACCAACATCATACAACCTGAGGAGTCAGCATACTTGCTGATAATGCGGGTATTTCTTACGCTCAGTAATTCTCTTACATTTTACTTCCCAGCTAAGAATTATGAACCAGTGTCTGTAGGGAGGAGTCCGCAGATGAAGACTTCAGTGTTTTTATAAAGACATGCTGTACTACATTTACAAAAACAGTGCCATAAATAACATTACAAGGGGCAGTATAGCTCAGCAGGCTTTAAAATAAGCTGAGTGCAGAATCTCAAATATTTAATGAACATATGTGTTACCCTGACATATTCACTACATCCTGGGGGATTTTGTTTCTGCTTTATTTTCTTTTTCTATTACTTCAGACCCAGGTTCACGCAAATTAAACCCTTGGCTTTTTGGTGGAAGACATGAGAAAGGGCTCTTCTGGCTAGAATTTTCATTTACTCTGACAATGTGTGATTATTTCTTTACTAAGAGGTTATTTGCAAGCTCTCCTGATTATGAAAGTTCATCAGTGACAGAAAAACAATTGTGGTATAGATGTTTGGTTGATATCCTGGAAAGACTGGAAGTTAAAAATCAGTTGTACGTTTGAAGCTACATCTGTGAAACCAAATTCTTATTTCTTTTTCTTTTTTTTATGTGTTTGGTACAAGGTCTCACTACGCAGCTCAGACTCATAGTGATCCTCCTGCTTTCAGTTCCCCAGTGCTGGGATTACGGCATTCAGCATCACACCTGGACTTGATGGTGGGGGCCAGCCCCAGCACCAAATTCTTATTTCTAAATGGTTGACATATCAATTCTCGGTATTGTTTGTTAAATATACAAAGAAAGCACAACAAGGTGTTTTTTTTGTGTTTTTTTTTTTTTTAAGAAACTCTGAAAAGTTTTGTTCAGTAAAACAACTTGGTCAAAGATTTTTATCATTATATGAAAGGCAGCTCCTGAGAGAAGGCAGGAAGATTTGTGAGACGTAAGTAACACCCTTTCAGCACAGTAATAGTATGTTGCAGACACAAATAAGAGAAGCCATTATAAAAATGGAAAGGATGTTACTTTTCATGTGTAGGGTATGTTTTCCAGAGAGCGCGTTGGCATGAGTGGTCAGCATGAGCATCTGTGATTATGTGAATATGCTGTGATTATTCGACTGATAGTGAGCTTGCTAATGCAGCTGGCAGGTGCAGAGTGTTGATGTGGAAAGGTGGGAATAAAATTGCAGTCAGTGAGACGAAATGTTTTCATTCTGTTGTATATTTTCCACAAAGTCAAATAACAGGCTATGTTGATCTTTGGGAAAATAGCCAGTGACTTTCTAGACTAATAGTTCAACCCTAAGCCTACAAAACATATATATGCTTCTTAGAACCCTAGTAAAATATACTGTCTGATGGTGCATTTCCATTGTCAAATAAATCTGGCACTGCTGAACATTTATCAACCCTAGGGACTATCACACTACATTAGCATATAAAAAGTTGGAGAGATCCTGAGGTATAAAATAGTTTAAAAATTGTTTGCTGATTATGTCATCATTTTAATACTTGATCTCTTTGTCAATGTATGTTTTATCACCATCCTTATGAGTTAGGGACCTAGGAAGCATAATTTTCAAAATCCTGTTAATTGATTATCAGAGGAAAAACTGCTTATATGCACAGTAACAACAAAAAAGAAAGAAAATATTACTTATGTGGTAACATGAAGAACTGAGATGTTTTGTGGGGCGGGACACATATCATGCTTTCTTAGTGCTGATATTTTAGATTCACCTATGAAACACCTGGCAAAATCTTTTTGTTCTTGCTATGTCTAACTGAAACAATTTTCTTGTTATAACACCACTAAGGAAGAGCTAGTGATTTCCTCCTTATTTTGTATATGAAGGCATCAGAGATCAATGTCTGAGAGAATACTTTCCAAGTTCTGATCTAGTTTTCACACCCTGATGCTGCTTTCTTTATGACTGAAATTATTTTCTTAATTTGAGCAATTGTCCAGATTGAAGAAAACTTCTAAGCACTGGTAGTAATTATCAGGCATAAATGAGAGTTCTTTGAAATAGGAAACATTTGAACAGAATATCATCTTGCTTTCAGCTGTTTGTATAGATGCAATTTCTGCAATTCTATACCTCACAACTCTAATTTCTCTTTATCTGTGTCTCAGGCTTCCATCAATAATCCTTCTACTGAAACACACTTGACAAGAGAGGTAGAGTAGACGCCCTTGCAATATCTTCTGAATGTCACTCAGCAGTGATTTGTATTCAGGTTTATACATTTCAGGAAGAAAAACATAAAACTAAACAGCAAATTCAATCCATATGAGTCTAGGTTGGACAGAGTAGCTGTTAACAGCGTTTTGTAAGATCACCTTTTGATTAGACAGTGGAGATTTTGTAAAATATAAAAAAGACAGGGATTTTTAGACTTTTTATTTTGGATATATACCCATAAAATCAAATCTTCCTATAATGTACCCCTGTGTAGGAATACATTGACTTTTTCTGGGTCGAGTTGTTTCTTCCTTATGCACTGTGATTTCTAATTGATCTTGCTAGCCTAGAAACTCTATGATACAGCTCGTATCTCATCTCATAATATCAGTATTAGAAAAAAAAATCCCTAGTCTCTCTCTCTCTATATAAATATATTAAATAAGGCAATAGGTTCCTTCTGTTTTCTTCTAAACTTTGCAATATGTGGAAGAGAATCTATAATTATTTATTACTAAAAATTAAGTAAAAGCAATAAAATATTCTTTATAGAAATTGAAAAACATTAATTAATTTGTATGGATTTTGTATTTTTCTGTATGCTTAGTAAATGCTCCTAAAATATTCTAATTAATTTTGAATAAAATTCTGAAAAACAAATGTCATTTAAAAGCTGTATAATATATTGTTCCTTAATTTAGAGAAAAGTCATGTACTGACATTATATGTTTATAATCTATTTATAGAGTAACATTAGAACTTTATTGGAAAGGTGTGCATCATGGATTATTTTTCTTTCAGTTAAATATATATGCTGTGCTCGTATGTGTTTAGTTGCACAATGCAAGAATATTGTTTTGAAGAAGGGATGATGGATTCATAATAACAAATTGTGTTAAACACAAGTATTAGATGCACTAGGCATCTGACTATAGGCTATCCCTCCTTAGAGAAAATTACACTGTTTGGGGAATTCCTGTAAGATCACACTTGTAGCAGCTAAGCATCAAGCAATTTCATATGAAGATATAAATTGAATAATTGAAAGAGATTATTTTGAAAGTAGGGCCATCATGAGGTCTTTAGGTCCATTTAACACAGCTTATAATTTCCCTTTGTTGAATTTCTAGTCATCCTCCCATTTCTTTTATATTGAAAATTAGAACTGCACACACATATGGTATACAAAGTGATATTTTCAATTTTAAACACAAGGAGAATTACCAAATCAAGTTAAAGAACTCATCCATTGACAAAAATATTTGCCACCTTTGGTGATGAGGACATTGAAATCCATTTCTCAATAGCATGGAAATACACAGTACTCAACTATGAGCTATAGTCAGGTAGGTAAGAGGAGTAAGTTTGAGTATTATGAGATGCTTTGCATAGCATAGTGAATATAACTAATAGCTGGGTAAAGTTCTCTTTTCAATCAACTCTTGAGGGATCAGAGAATTCCAGCCTGCTTAGAATAAGCAGTGGCTGGAGTGTAAAGGCTACCTGACTTTTTGTGTCCATTTAGATTTTGTCCTACCCTGAAGAAGAACCTGTCAAATGCCAATCAGAACTGATTAGACACAAGTGCTGAGGGAACAGGGAGGGTAACTCACCTTTAGCAGGTCACTGAACCAGCTCCAGATGGCAGAGCACTTCTGAAGTTACAACTAAGTTGCTTGTGATGCAAATTAGTGACCTGGGGTGAGACGCTTCATTAATGCTTACTGCCCTTGAGCCACCTGAGGTGTCTGGAGTTTGCTGCTTACTATTATGGTTTTTCTCTCTGTAATATGCATTTAACAACTTACTCTCATAAAGATGAACCAATCAGCTACATAGAGCTGATCAACAACTAAAGTAGAACTGGATTTCATTTAGAGGAATATATTATTTAGCTTTCCCCACAACAATAGAAAGGCTTGAGAAAATTCTCTTATCATCGAGGTATCACAAAAACTTGAGATTAAAAATTAAATTTTATTTATTTATTTTCTTGTTTCAGAACTTTTGTTTGTTTATTTTTATGGCCGGCTCAGCCTGCCCTGAGGGCAGGGCTGGTGCAGCACATGGTGCCAGGGATCGAACCGAGGTCCCTAGAGCTGCCCAAGCTTTCCTAAGCAGGCGCTTTAGACCCCTGAGCCATCCTGCCAGGCCCCGAGATTAAAAATTAAAAAAAAAAAGGTCAGCCCGATATCTCAGCTGACTAAAGTGTCTGCGTAGGCAGAGCTCAGCGGCTGGGGTTTAATCCCCAGTGTGCTGTGCCTGCTCTGCCCCTGGGGCTCATTGAGAAGGCAGTGGAGACTGGTCAGGGATGGAGACTGGGTGTGGTGGTAGGTACCATAATCCCAGATCTTAGGAGGCTGAAAAGAGGAGGATCACTATGAGTCTGATCTGTGTAGTGAGACCCTGCAGACCCTGTCTTAAATACAGAAAAAAAAATTAAAGAAAGGAAAAATTGAGTTTCTATCTAGATCACTATTCTTTTGTTCAATAGATGATGGTAAAAATTATGAGAACCCATGCATTCACCCTAAGTTATGATTGTATCATATTAACCTCAGCTGACAATATTCTCATTTTACTTACTAAAAATTCTACCTCTTTGGTATAAACACACATTTAAAGATGACTCAGTTCATTTCTTCCTGTCTAGGGTCACTTACTGATTACCCTCAACTACTGAACATATTTTATCTATTTTGTTTATTCTAATATATTCTCACATTTTTGTTACCTGAGAATTTTTCTCTCTGATGGTTCAATTCAAGATTTGTAATTATAATTAACTCTGTGTCTAACAATATGCTAAATGAGCTAATAGGGTTTTGCTTCTTCTTTTATTTAATATCAATGGAAAGTTCCTGGTTACAAGTTTCCATTGTCCAGGCATTAACAAGTATCACTGTACTCCTAAAGAATGGGTTGTGTTTTTCCATAAACCATCTGAGCATAGTAGAAATACCTGATGCTTTCTAGCAGTGATCTTCATAACTAAACAGCTCAAATGGAAGGGGTAATGGTTTTATCAATATCTGAAAAGGGTGTTTTGAAATTTCACTACTAAAAAAGACTAAGTGTTACTAATAAATATATGGAAACAATAAATATTGGTGTATTATTATGTGTTCAATACTATATACTATTCAATAATATTTGGTAGTTGTATTGCTTTTCAAAAGAACACACTAGGCCATTTAGTACCAAAGTGTAACACCATGGAATGCATTTTCTATGAATACAGGAAAGCTCACTCTGTTTAAATTTAGTGAATAAGTTATTGCCATGATATGGAGTCTTGTGGAATTACTCTATTGTGCATCAGATGAACAGAAAGGAAAGGATTTAACAGAAAGAAGTATGAGTCACAGTGCAGAGGTTTGAGAAGTAGGGTGTTGGTTGGCTCTTTATTCTAGGTGTGAGCAGTGCTTTGAAAGATTAATTTAAAATTAACTTTTTCCCAAAAATTGGTAACAGGAGATATTGAGGTTAATTTTAGAAATAAACTCTCAGTTTTCTAGAATTATAAACCTGTCAGTTTATAATTTGAAAACATAAAAAATTGTGGCTATGGATGAATGCAATATGCTAACAGAGGCATTTTTCTTTTTATTTTTCTTGATACAATAATCATAAGTGGGGGGCCCAGCGGGATGGCTCAGTGGTCTAAAGCCCCTGCTTGGGAAAGCTTGGGCGACTTCAGGGACCATGGTTCGATCCCGGGTACCACATGCTGCGCCAGCCCTGCCCTCGGGGAGGGCTGAGCCGGCCACAAAAATGAGTGAATAAACAAACAAAGGTTCTGAAACAAGAAAAAAATATCATAAGTGGGGCATTCTCCATCAGAAGTGAAGTACCAGATTATAAGGTCGATGCAGCTTTCACAATTAATTCAGTCACATACATACTCTAAGTTAAGTACACTTTTAGGTGTATGAAAGTATTTATTGGGCTGGTGAGAGAGCTCAGCATAAGCAACTGCAGGGACTGTGGTTCGATCCCCAGCACCACATGCTGAACCAACCCCACCCCCAGGGCAGGCTGAGCAGGCCATGACGTAAATAAATAAATAAATACTATTTTTTAAAAAGAAAAAGAAATGAAAATATTATATTGACAACCATATATATTAAAATACTCCTTATACATATCTGCAATAATTAGCTGTTTTCTAATTATTACAGAGGATTATGGGAGGTGAGATTCTTTCAATTCATATAAAGATTAGTGAAAATTTGTCATAATTTTAGGTAATTACAGCTGAAGAAGGACTTATTGGAAATAAAGATTCAATCTAAGCTCTGAAGTTTTGAGTTAAGGGGCTGGGGAAATAGCTCAGTAGAATAGGCACTGGCCTGGCACATGCAGGGGTCCTGAGTCCAATTCCTAGTACTGAAAAAAAAAAAGTTGTGAGTTAAACATATAGATAATCTGAGTTTTTATTAATTTCAAATCAATTTAAAGCATACACAAGGGGCTGAGGAGGTATCTCTGTGGCACAAGTGCCTACCTGGCAATTGCAAGGTAGTGAGATTGAATCCTGGTTCCCCTCCCCCCCAAAAAAAAAGCATATACATTATGAGAAATTTCCATAAGCATGAATATGTTGTGAAAGATTATAGTTCGTCTTGTAAGAAAAGTTATTGGTATTTTAAGAATTACAGAAATGTATGAAATGGAATATAATTATGTTAGTAGATAACGTATGTTCTGTTGAGAAAAAAAAAAAAAAAAACTGTTATAATCCAAAGAATGAGACAAGGCAAGTCCATAGATCTGTGCTGTTTACAGCTTAGCGCCAGGGAAGCTGATAGCTTCTAAGGGCATGATGGAAAACAGGACAAATGAGTGTGAATGAATTTGAAAGAATAGTGCCCAGACAAAGTAGCAAAAATGAAGACTAAAGGGAATGACAAAGATGTCTAGTTAGATAACTAAAATGTCTAGTTAGTGAACTCTTTTGGCTTTCAGAGAAAGTTAGAACAACGGCGAGGAAGAAGTGGAGCTTATATTTACTGAGTATCTACTGTGTGAAAGGGCTTCAGTCTGTTACTTACTTAAAAGACTGCAGATAAAGTGGATAGTTTGCGAATGAGAAGGCAAATGCCTTGAATGATCAGTAATGTGCACTGGTTAGTACAGTGAGCATGCAGTAGTTATGGAGTAGAATACAGCTTCATTAAATTCCACACTTCCTGTGCTACCTATGGCATAAAATGAGATACATGATTGAAAAACTATCAGTACTTTATAAAGTTTTGTTATACTTGAGTATTCTATATTACCTAACTTTTAAAAATTATGTTTAAAATTTTCAGTTGAATTCACTACAATTTTAGTAATGATTTCTGATGGTTCCAAAGGTTGGATCTGAGCTATATCTATAGCCCCATGGTAACATGTTGGGTACGTTGTTGGTTTAAGTAGTATCAGTGCTAACTGTAGGGACTTAAACTGTAGATTCTTTGTGGTTGAATATTTTGTCTCTTCTCTTGTCGTGTCCCGTCGTGTCCCCTTCCCTCCATTCCCCTCCCCTCTTCTCTTTTCTATGTTCATTTCTCATATTTATGGAGGCATAATTGACACATGTAATTATATATA
Source organism: Myocastor coypus (assembly GCA_004027025.1). NCBI lineage: Eukaryota > Metazoa > Chordata > Mammalia > Rodentia > Myocastoridae > Myocastor > Myocastor coypus. The sequence goes on along the minus strand of PVJA010007285.1, from coordinate 39,236 downwards.
TTTAAGGTGTATAAAATAATTTATAATAAGAAATTACTACTACATATAAGATTACTAGCATTCTATCACATTATATAGCTACTATTTCTTTGTTATTGTTTCTTTGCTACAAATTGATATCTACTCTTGGCAAATTTTGTATGTGTGGTAAAATGATACTAGCTATTAGCCATCAAGCTATGAAATAAATTTCAAAAGCTTTCAATTTTTGCGTGACAAATATTTTGTACCTGTTAACTAAACATTTTCCATTTCACACAGGAATGTATGTAATATTTTCCTTTATGTGATTGACTTATTTATCTTAGCATAATGTCCTCTCAGGTCTCAGATAGAATTTTACCTCTTTGCAGGGTATGTGTCAGGTATGGTGACACACACCTGTAATTTAAGCACCAGGAAGGCTGAGGCAGGAGTGTTGCCATGAGCTCAAGACCAGCCTGCACTACATATTGAGTTCAAGGATTGACTGACCTACATAGAGAGATGTGGGCTATTGTGTATAGACATTTCTTACAATAAGACAGGTGTGGCTGTAGGGAACCAGAGGTTACAAATTGAGTCTCTGGGAAATTTGAAGCTGTTCTCATCCTGCCCTTTGAGCTAGACTGGACCATGCAATCTCCTTGGTTTTTTTTTTTTTTTTTTTTTTTTTTTTTTTTTTTTTTTTTTTTTTTTTTTTTTTTTTTTTTTTTTCTGGTCATAGCTGAAACCCTATAGGTAGTGATACTGTGACATTCACAGAACAAGGCAAGACCTACTGAAGAAGAGAAGGATCTTTAAAGCAATTCAATAGCGATACTAAGTAGTTTCTTCTACAGTACCTACAGTCTCCTCACTGCCCCTTGCTTCATCCCTGCAAAAATACTTTCTTCTTCCTAGCCTATGGCAATTGCCTTTACTGTTCCTGGAAGCACCCACTGACCTTCACCTATTGTCCTTGACACAGTTGTAATCAATGAATTTTGAGGTTCTGGCTGCTTTGTGGCCTTTTGTTTCCCATGATCAAGCGGGCATCCAAGATCCCTGCTGCACTGCCATTTTGTCTCTTACTCTTTTTTTTTTTTTTTTTTTTCTTTTTGTGCCATGAGCCATTCACACCTTGCAGGAGACTGCACTGGTAGTCTCTGGAGTGCACTGCACTGGCAGCAGGTAAATGAGCAACACACATGTGGAAAGGATGCTCAACATCATTAATCATCAGAAAAATGTAAATCCCAAACACAGTGAGCTATCCTCATTTTTGTTAGAGTGTCTGTTATCAAACAAAAATGATGGCAAATAGCAAGCATGTAAAAAACAGGGAAACCTTGTACGTTGTTGGAAATTTATAAGGAGAAAGTTTGTAATAAAACCAATGTTTCCTTAAAATAGTTAAAATAAAAATACAAATGATCCCATGTCTGGGCATATAGTGAAAGGAAATTAGCTCTTTTAAATTCAGGGTAAGAGGAAGTATGTCTTAAATTGGTATTCAAATAAGGGTAGGTAACTAATACATTTTAGGTCTCTATGTTTAGTATCTTTTGTATGCTTAATGTCTTCCCCCATGAAATATATTGTGAAGTGAAGAGGTTCTTTGAGTAATAATCTTTTAATACCGTCTGGTTTCTGTCTCTAATGGTCATCTTTCAGCTTTGTTTCTTATCTGTATAAATATTTAGATGATACTTTTTCTTTTTCCTTTGGATTAGGAGATACCAGTTGGTACGTGAGTCTTTGTCCTTTAATTTTTTTCACTGGAATATGGCTAGCCAGGAGCGATCAATCTATAGACTCTTGTTTTCATTAATTTTTAATTGGAAAAGCTTTCTTTAGATGCATTTGTGATACTGCTTTTAACTTGAGTTCTCCTGTTGTAAAAAAATTTACTGGATCTTTTCTTTGTGTTATCATCGATCTTTAATTATACAGACTGAAAAAGGAATCAGAAAAACCATGAATAATTTACAAATTGGCAAGAATAGCAAATTATAGAAGTTATGAATTGGTAAGCTCAATGTTGAATACTCTTTGCCAATCTGATAAGGAGTGTGAAGAAACATTACTTTGGAGAAACTGATTTTTAACAAAGAAAATTATTTGGTGATTAAAAGGAAACTATGTACATTTAAGAAAGAATAGTTTGAGAAGTTCTGTATAACTATATGAGCTCCCATTCAGGTCAAGGCGGAATGTTAGGGACTGCTGTCTTTAGTCGCTGTCTCTATGTTCCACCTAAAAATCGGCTACTTTTAAAAAGGACATTGTATGTATCAGTTTTACTTGCTTTGAACTTTGCATAATTTTATGTATTTCTTTGTGCTTTCCATTTAAATTTGTGGGTTTCTTCTATAATATTGTGTTGATGGCATTCATTCAGTGCATGCTATTCTGTGTTATGAATCTATTTATTGATAAATACTTGGGTTTGTTCTGGTTTGGGGTTATTATGAACAATGCAGACACAAACACACTTATATGTATTTCTTGTACAGTTACATATAGAAGTATATATTATATATATATAAAACCTTTGTTGTATGACCATAGGTTATATAACAACTTTAGGAGATAACGCCAGTCTTCCAAAGTGATATTTACATGCCCTTCAGCAGTGTGTGAGGGTCTCAGTTTGTCCATATCCTTGTAAACAATTGATATTTTCAATCTCTTAAATATTAACTAGTCTAATGTGTCTATAGCGTTACTTTCATAATCAATAGAGCTAACAAGTTTTCCTGACTTTCAGTCATTAAAAAATATGGTATTTTCTATGTGTGGATGAAATATTTTGATTGCATAAAAGACCTGGTCACCTAATATTTTCAAATAATAGTTCTATATGACAGCATTATAACATACCAAATATTTCCTCCCATGGTACTAGTAGGGGGTATCAAATCTGTTTGGTTTGCCCAAGGGATTGGAGGAGCACACTTTGGTTGTGCTAGATAGGTCCCGAAGGTGCAGGCATGTTGGAACTCTTGTGTCTTTTTAATTTAATTTAATTTAATTTAATTTAATTTAATTTTATTTTATTTTATTTTATTGTTTCAGAACTTTTGTTTGTTTATTGATTTATTAGTTTTATGGCCAGCTCAGTCTGCCCTGAGGGCAGGGCTGGCATAGCATGTGGTGCCAGGGATCGAACCGTGATCCCTGCAGCCACCCAAACTTTCCTAAGCAGGCGCTTTAGACCACTGAGCCATCCTGCCAGGCCCTTCCTGTGTCCTTTTTAAATATTTATTTATTATTTATTTATTTATTTATTTATTTATTTATTTATTTATTTATTTGGTATAGAGTCTCACTACATAGCATAATGATCCTTCTGTCTTAGCCTCCCCAACTCTGGGACTATAGGCTTGTACCATCAAACCCAGTTTCAGTGGCCAGCATGGCACATCCGGGGTTCCTGGGCCAGCATGGCATCTGGTACCAGGTTTTGAACATTGTGTGTGCTGGGCATTTGCTTAGACTGTTGAGTTATCTGTCAATCCTTCTCCAAACTTTGTGTGTGTCTGTATTTTAGGGAAGAGTCTTCAGTGTGTTCAGGCTCTTACTACTAGACTGGACTCATAGTGATTCACCTATTTATAGCCTCCCAAGAGCTGGTATTACAGGCACACACCACCTGTCCAGTCTGAATTGCCATCTTAGCATGCCCTGGGATCTGGGGGGGCATGGCAGGCCTGAGGATTGAACCCCTGGCCCCTGCTCCTACTTGCAGGTGCTGTAATCTGCTGAGCTATTTGGCCAACTCTTGTATCCTTTCCCTGATACCTACTATCTCAGTTGGTATTGATTTAAGTTAGCTCCATTTGCTGTGATATAAGTTACTTCATACCTTTTTCTTTTATTTATTTATTTATTTATTTTTTTAATTCTCTGCCTAGTTTTGCCTTTCCCGGTTATACAAACATTTTAGTTAGGAAATTTCTATACAAAAATCTGTCTGGTTCATTGAATAAAACTGTGAGTGTATAAATCAATTTTTTGAGAATTGATATTTTAAAATCATTGTATCTACCAGTTCATGGATGTTACATGGCTCTCTTTCTCTCTCTTTTGTTCTTCCTGAGAGAGTATCTTACTATGTAGAACAGGCTGGCCAGAAATTCCTACAGTCATCCTGCCTTATCATCCTGATTGCTGGGATTACAGGCATGTACTACCATGTTCAACAATTGATTTATTTTTAATTTATTTTTCAGATCAGTTATAGATTCACAGCAGAATTTCTGAATCAAAGGTACCAGAGTTCTCATATGTCTCTGCCTCCAAAACATGACCTATGCCACTATAGATATCTGTCATACTGGTACATTGATTGCAATTCATATACACATATTGAAACATCAATATCAGAATCTACTATATATAGTTTGATTCCTTTTTTGTGCGGTACATTCTATAGGGTTTTGTAAATATTTCCTTCATTATGGTCACTACAGCTCATTCCATGTAGAATGGTTTCATTCCTGTCAAAGTCCTCTGTGCCCATTTATTCCTCTCTCAACCAAGCCCTAGAAATCAGTGATTCTCTGTTGTCTCTGTAGTTAGTCTTTTCCATAATGTAATGGCTTTGAACTCTTACAGTGTATGCTGCAATAGTTTTTGATTAGAAATACTCATTTAATTTCTCCACATCTTCTCATGGCTTGAAATATCTTTTTAGTATTTATGATAGATTAAATAATAGTTAACTAGTAGCACCTGGCTGAACTGACTCAGCATGGGGCTTAGTGTATGGAAGGCCCACCTGAGGACTGTTATGAATAACACAAAAGGGAAAACTAGAGAGGGAGACGGTGTGTAGTTAATTTACTCATATGAAGTCAGCTGCTCTTATTGTCGGAGGAGCTCAGGTCTTCACTCTCTCTGCGGATGGCCCTGGTTCTCTTCAAGGGAGCTCCAGTTCTTACTTTAAGTTTTGTTTCCTGGCTCTAGTACAAATCTCAGCCTACTGCCACAGATGCTTTATCCCACGGGTGCAGACTTCACAGCTTTCACTGCAGACCTTTAGGCCTTCGTAGTACAGATACTTGATATAGACCTGCATGAGACATTATTTTAGGCACTTCACTTCTAGCTGGACTCATGCAAGACACTGTAGTGGGGCCTAGCCCCTGAACTAGATTCTTAGGGTCTCCAGTGTGTGGACAGATCTCCCATATTCTTTTGCATTCGACTCTTTTGATGACTATTACAAAATAATCCTATAAATTATGTGTCCTGAGCCAGGTCTGGTGATGCACGCCTGTAATCCCAGCACTTGGGAGGCTGAGGCAGGAGGATCTGTGTGAGTTCAAGACCAGCCTGGGCTACAAAAGTGACCTCAAGGCCAGCCTGAACTGCATAATGAGATCTGTCTCAAAAAGGACCAAAAAAAAAAAAAAAAAAAAAATTATGTGTCCTATAGAATGTATTCCCTTGCAAACCCTTATTACAACAGTACTGAATAAAATATTCTACTGTGTAGATATATCCATTTACCCATTCAACTACCAAAAGATATATATCTTGATTGCTTTTAATTCTGGGCACTTACAAAAAGAGCTGCTATAAATGTCTGTGTGAAGGGTTTTGTGTGTGCATAAGCTTTTAGCTCCTTTGCGGGAATACAACCTTAAGTGGGAAGGAAAGACTATGTTTAGTTTTGTAAGAAAGCACCAAATCGGGGCCTAGCAGGATGGCTCAGTGGTCTAAAGCGCCTGCTTAGGAAAGCTGAGGCAGCTGCAGGGACCGTGGTTCGATCCCCGGCACCACATGCTGTGCCAGACTTGTCCTCAAGGCAGGCTGAGCCGGCCATAAATAAAAATAAATAAATAAACAAACAAAAGTTCTGAAACAAGAAAAAAAAAAAAAAAAAGAAAAACAGAAAGAAAGAAAGAAAGAAAGAAAGAAAGAAAGAAAGTACCAAATCATCTTCTAAAGGGATGGCACCATTCTCATTCTCACTAGCAGTACCCAAGAGTTCCTGATGCTCCACATTGTGGCAGCATCTGAACCCTTGTTAGTATCGTGGAGTTTGGGCATCGAAATAGGTGCGCAATGCTACCTTCTTAATCCTGAAACATGCCGCCGTTTCAGATGCTCATTTGCCATTTCTATGCCTTTTTGGGAGAGTTGACTGCTAATGTTCACTTTATAATTGGGTTGTTCGTGTTCTTACCATTGAATGTTATGAGCTCTTTGTATAATTTGGGTAGCAATCCTTTCTCAGACATGGATTTTGCACAGTTTTTTGCCTAGCTGGAGGCTTGTCTTTTTGTTCTGCTGACAGTAGCTTTTATAGAGCAAAAATTTTTATTTCAATGAATTCAGGCTTCTGAGTTATTTTTCATGGATTATGTGTTGATTGTCTGAGAGTAGCAGCCAAAACTGTAGTGGTAATAAATACTTCTGGTTTTCAGCAATAACTGCCACAGCAACATTTATAGGAAAAATGATGGAAATTTTGTCTGCTTCTATAATTACTATTTGAGTTTCAGGGCTAAAATTGTGATCCCCTTCTTAAGTATAACTAATAAAGCTTGTAGTGTTCATAGACAATTGTTGTTTTTTTAATTTTTTTTTAGAATTTTTTATTTATTTATTTTTTTCTTGTTTCAGAACTTTTGTTTGTTTATTTACTAAATTTTATGGCCAGCTCAGCCTTCCTTGAGGGCCGGGCTGGTGCAGCATGTGGTGCCGGGATTGAACCTTGGTCCCTGCAGCCGCCTAAGCTTTCCTAAGCAGGCGCTTTAGACCACTGAGCCATCCTGCCAGGCTGACAATTGTTTTGTAGCTCAATTATTTTATAAAAAAGTTGAATCTCAATTAAATTTCTTTGAAAATATTAGGTACCTACTAAAGAAGGGTGAAGAATAGTTTGTAACTCATTGGGTGCTATAGATAAGAATAAAAGCTTTCCCTAAGCAGTTACTTCTTAGTAGAGGCAACTATTATTTATACAAAACTACTGTAAGGTTACTGTTATGGTTTGTGTATAGGTGTCCTCCCAAAGTCTCATGCAGTCATGGGGCAGGGCAGCTTCCAGAATTTGTAATTGATTATTGTGGAAATGGGTGCTGCCTCTCCCCTGGAACAGGTGATCTGCATTTCAATGCAAGGTAGGAAGAGAAGTCAGCTGCTTGAGCAGCTGCGAGCTCTCTCCCAGGGCTCTTGCTCTCTGCCGCTGCCATGGAAGGTTGCCCTCTGCCATGTGCCAGTCTGCTTTGGAGCCAGATGAATATGGACTGAAACCTCCAGTAACTGTGAGCTAAATAAAGCTTTCCTTCCTTCATTTTGAGTGTCAGGTGCTTGTCTTAGCAATGAGAGAAGAGTAACTAAGACAGTAGTAAGTATTGAATCTGTAAAAAGAGCATTAGATAAAAATACATTTCTGTTATGTTTTGTGTCTGGGTGAGATCACTTTTAGCAGTGGGAATCAGTGGAGACTTCATCAACCAGGCACATTTTATCTAGTAGCAAACATTTTCTAAGTGGGGCACAGGTGAGAAGGCAGGCCATCATGTTCATGGTAAAATGAGAGAAGGATCTGCTTTAGAGTCAAAAGATGCCCTGTTCTAGTCTTGGTTTTACTAACTAGCTGTTGGTCATTATTCGACTTAGTTTACACGAGCATGTCTGAGATTCCTATCATTTAATTATATCATATCACATTGTTTTCCACATCCAAAAGCAATATCTTTCTAGAAATGAACTCATAAGCTGTGATATATAAAGTTTAAAAAGTTTTGTGTGTGTGTGTGTGTGTGTGTGTGTGTGTGTGTGTGTGGCATATAAACTGGAAAACCACATCCTGTCCAAGTCTGATTCGAATCGTGTTTTAGAATAACTAGAAACAATAATGTTTTTTTCTCAATAGCATAGCACATCTTCTGGGCTGAAAATTGACAGGTTAAAAAAATTGTGAGGTAACTATCTTAATCTTTGAAAGGAACCAACTAGTCACAATGATCAAATTCTTAGACTGAGAGCCTGTATATTTTCTTCATCTCTCTTGCATTATTAAAAGATGTCATATGTTTACTGGGGATCCAAAATAATTGTTTTCTTCCCTGTTAATTCTATATAGTTATTATGTAACAATAATTAATATACTAAGGAAGATTCTCTCTCTTTACTTTTTATAAAATCATTTAAATTGCAGTCACCTTTGGCCATTTCCAGCCTGTGGTGTGGCTCCCTCTTAATCTAGACTTTGTACTTCCTGTAGGTAAAGCATTTAATTTCTTTGATGAAATTGCTCTGTCATCAATGTGGGCTGCTCAGAAATAGCCATACTTGTCTCCAGTTAGTTTAATGAAACAATGAACCACAGTGATAGCAAAATATTTAAAAATATGAAACCTGGTATTCGGCTGGGGAGCTAGATCAGTGGAATAAGCGCTTGCCTGAAACCTAGTATTTGTGTCACTTTATAAATTTGAATTTGGGTTCTCTTAAGAATACATTTTCCCTGCTTAACCAGGAAGAAGAAAGAGGGTAAAATTCATCACTGTCCATGCATGACATTGGCTTTGGTAATTGGCTTTGGCAGCACTGAGGTACTGAACTCACTAACTGTGAGGCTGGGACGAGAAGGGTGCACCGTAATTAGTCAGTCACTTTGACTTTTTTGACACAGCTTAGCATTTATTACTGCTTCTCTCTCTACTCTGACCTAAATCAATGACCTTTAAACTGGAATATATTTCACTGCACCTATTAAAATCCATCCCTTTAACATTCCTATTACACACTTAAGAATTCAAGGTAAATAAATAAACAGATTGTAAATGGAAGACACCAAGCCATCCATGGAAGGGGGTTATTTTTCACCCCATGAAACATCGTGAAGCAATTTTTGTGAGAAAAAGAAATGCCCCTGAAAGCAAGGACATTTATGATCAAGGTGAGCTACAAAGTCATTTTCATAAATTTTTACATCTATAATTTATTCTTAAACCCGATTCTTTTGAGGGACTAGTTAAAAAACTAAAAGAAAAATAGAAACTAAGAAGCCACAAAAGAATGATCCTTCTGATATGAATTATTATTATTATTATTATTTTATTTTATTAATTTGTTCCTTGTCACAAGGTATGCAGGTTTGGTACAGGTTGAGTTTTAAAATTTAACCGTTACAGAAAGTGTTAAAATTTATATTATTTTAAGATTATATTCTGTTGGATCTAGAGTAATCTAAAACTGTTCCAATCCCCACTGACATGGTTTGATTCTTAAGTTATAAAATAAAAATCGTTAAAAATTAGGGTTCTGGATTTTAAATTTTTAAAATTATCTGTAGATTATTTAAAAACTCGAGAATCCTGAAAACTACTAATTAAAATGGCTTATTCTTTCTCAAGGAAAAATACTCCTCTTGGGATTGTTTCACAGGATAGGGAGATATTACATTATCTGCATTTATTTCTTGAATGTTTTCATGTAGTAGAATACATTTTATCAAAAACTTTTGCAAAGCAAAAAAAATAGATGTATAAATTTGAGTTATATCTACCTTCATTCTCAAAGCTGCAGCCATGAAGATAATTTTAAAAATGGAAAACTGTGTGGAGTTATCAGAGTTCAAACATAGGGACAATATTGCTGACACATAGGAGGGAATAGAAAGACATGAGAAGAATGGGACCTGAGCCATGGAAATGTTGACCTTGTGCCAAAGTACAAGGAGTGATAACCCAGAAGAGGAATCTCTGAGGTAAGGATGACTAAGTCACACCTGAAGGAAGGAAAGGCCTGGAAAAATGAGAAGTATTTATGAATTAAAAGTAAGACCTTATGTCATTAATGTTCAACGTCACAACTTGCTTTGGTCTCTGAACAGTATCAAGCCTTCTCCTAGTAGAGCACATTGGTTTTTTTTCTAGTACAGTTCACAGTTGCCTTTTACCACAAAACATTCATCATTAGGAACAACATGCTATTAACTTCTGTCATGTAACATAGGTCGTTTTATTTCAGAAAAAGACAAAATAAACAGGAGACCTGTTTACAAATAGGCCTCTTTTTTCTGCTGTAGCTAGTGTTTCTATGAATTTCAAATATTGCTAGTTTTACCACATGTTGCTTAGGCACTGAAATCTAATTTCTGGTTATGGTTTATTTCCGGTAACACTTTGTTTTTCTCCCCCTCAGTTTTCTTTTATCTAATTGTTCTAGTTTAATAAAAATATTTTGCTTTCTAAATGATGCAAAGTTTGTCACTTTCTGTTATCATCTTTCTGTAACTAAATACATATAAAATTATCTTTAGAATCTGTTTATTTTTATCGTCACTTCAGTATATTCTTGTGTAAGACCCTATTAACCTAAAACGTTTGTTTGACATCAGAAGAGCTTTTAAAATTATTTTCAAAATTTACATTACAGAGAATAGAAAAATAATAGATAAGACATTGGAGATAATAATTTTTTTTAAAGATGATAAGTATTCTACAGTGGTTGTTATAGTGCACATTTTTGTTGTCAATGTAGTTGCTGAGATTATAAAAATTAGTATGTAAAGTTGCTCAAACTAAAAAGTTTAAGCGTTAACTGCTACCTTCAAAAAGATGAATAGAAATTAGTAATAAAATCATCTGAGTTATCCTGTGCATATACATACAGGTCTTCCTTCCCTATTTCCCTTATCTTTCCCCCTTTCTCTCATCCAAATTATTTATTTTTCATGCTGTTTCTTTTCTTTTACTATATTTATTGTATTTCTCAGATTTTAGTTTTTCCTTTTAGGTCTTACACCAGGGAGACACTATGAAGTTTATACATGTGAGTCTGATTATTTACTTCCCTTATGAGTATATCCTCTAGGTGCATCCATTTATCTATAAAAGCCTCATGTTTGTCCTTATTGACAGCTGAGTAGTACTCCATTACATAAAAATACTCCATGTTTTTTATTTGTACCTGAGGTTTTTTTTTATTTTTTTATTTTTTATTTTATCTGTACCTAAGTTGATGGGCATTTGGATTGTTTCCAATATTTAGTTGTGGCAAATTGTTGCTGCCATCAACATGGGTGCACATATTTTAGTGAAGTATGATATTTTCAGGTCTTCTGGAAAAATACTCAGGAAGGAATAGCTGGTTTGAATGAGACTTCTAATCCTAGTTTTTTGAGAAATCTCTGTACCGATTTCTGTAGAGGTTGTACCAGCCCACATTTGTACCAACAGTGAAGAAGCATTCCTTTTTCTCCAGAGCCTACTCAGCACTTGTTATTAGTTCAGGATCTCCAAGGTCTCACCACACAGATCACACTTTTAGTTATTATCCTGATTTCAGCCTCCCAAGTGCTGGAATTACAGGGGTACAGCACCACACCAAGTCTCAGTTCCCTTGGGAGTGGGGCTGGCACAGAGCTCTGGGGATCAGACTCTGGCCCCTTTGTCTGCCTAAGCCGTCACTTTAATCCACTGAGCTATCTGGCTGGGCCTGATTTTTTATATCCTTCAAAATTTGTCTTAGTAATTTCACCCTTTTCATTTCTTTATTTTCTAATATTTATTTATTTATTTAGCAGGCCTGGGGTTCAAACTCACAGCCTTGCACTTGCCAGACAGGCACTGTTCCACAGAGTTGTTTCACCAGCCCCCTCTAATTTTTAATTTTTAAAAAAAATTTAAAGAGAGTCTAAAATAGTATTAGGACAGAAAAATTACTAATACTATAGAATTTCACTTAACAAAATGAGTTTCACAGTATTGGTTGTAATGCATAATGCTGTGTTCCTACTAGTTATTCATAATATATATATATATATATATATATATATATATATATATATATATATATAATTAGAAGAAGAGAAAAACATATTTGGCTGGCCCTGAAGAGAGAAATATATAAAAATTTAAGAATAGGGAAAAGACAAACAATTGAAAAAAGAAGAAAAAAACCAAGCATTATTAGCTCTCTTTTATAGCCACCAGAAATCCACAGGCAATCACTCAAATCATCCTGCCTACATTATAGGTAAATCTCTCTCCCCTACTTCCTCTCCTGTCCTTCTTCTTAACTCAGTAACTCTTCCTTTTGAATAAGTTCGTTCTCTTTTCCAAGTATCTATTGTGCCCTTAAGATTCCATTTTCTCTTTTAGGTTCTCACACTAAGGAGTCAATATGGTATTCACAGATGTGGGTCTGATTTATTTTACTTAAGAGTATGGCCTCTGCATCCACTTACTGACAAAAAACTCATATTTACCCTGCTTTATAGGTCAATAATATTCCATTGTTAAAAATACTGCATCTGGGCCCGGCAGGATGGCTCAGTGGTCTAAAGCGCCTGTTTGGGAAAGCTTGGTTGGCTTCAGGGACCGCGGTTCAATCCCTGGCACCACATGCTGTGCCAGCCCTGCCCTCAGGGCAGGCTGAGCCAGCCATAAAAATAAATAAACAAAAGTTCTGAAAGAAAAAAAAAATACTGCATCTTCTTTATCCATTCTTTAGTTGATCAGCATCTGGATTATTTCTAAGATTTAGCTATGGTGAATTGCTCTGCTATAAACATGGGTGCACATATATTTCTGTGGGATGAGGTTTTCAGTTTTTTTTTTGTTTTTTTTTTTTTTTTGAAAGATATCCATGAGGGGAATAGGTGGCTTGAATGGGATTTCCAATCCTAGCTTTTCAAGGAATTGCCATACTCATTTCCACAGTGGTTGTACCGGTCTGCACTCCCATAGACAGCACAGAAGGGTTCCTTTTTCTCCACAGCCCCTCCAGCATTAGTTATTGGCATACTTCTTGATGCTAGCTAGCTGTTCTTTTCTGGGGTGAGATGGAAACTCAGTGTTGTTTTACTTTGCATTTCTTGAATGATACATGACATTGAATATTATTTCATATACTTACTTTCAGTTTGTATTTCTTCATCTGAAAAGTGCATATTCATTTCAGATGTTCATTTTTTGATCAGCTCTTTGTACTTGAAGGGACTGTTTTTTTATATATATATATTCATATGATCTAAACAGAAGCCCTTTGCCAGAGTGATAGTAAGTTATAATTTTTTTCTGAGTTTATGGGTTTTCATTTTATTCTGTTGGAGCTTTCTTTTGAAGTGCAGAAATTTTTCAAAAAGATGAAATCCCAGTTGTTAATTCTTTGAAGTATTTCCCATGTAGTCTGATTTTTGTTCATGAACTCTTCACCTATTCTTACGTCCTTAAGAGTTCAATCTAGATTTTCCTCCAGAAGATTTAGTGTTTTTGTCTTAATATTTAAATCTTTGATCCACTTTGACTATAGTTTCATGCATGGTGATAGACATGACTCAGTTTTAGCTTTTGGCATGTGAAAGACCTATATTTCCATCATCATTATTAAAGGGGCTATCTTTGTTTCAGAGAGTGTGTTTGGCCTCTTCATCAAAGATAAAGTGGCTGAGTGTGTTTTTAGTAATGCATGCATGTTATACTCTGTTCCATTAATCCTTAGGTCTTTTTTTTTTTTTTTTTTTTTTTCCAGTACCACGCTCATTCTACCATAGAAGCTCTATAGTATAACTTGACGCAGGGATTGTGATACCTCCTGCCTTTCCTTTGTTTCTTCAGATTGCTTTTGATATTTTGGGTGTCTTCTTCAAAATGAATTAGTGGAAAGTTTTCTCTAGCTCTGTGATGTATACTAGTGGGATTTTGTATGATGGTGGCTGTTGGTTTCTCATAGATTGATTTTACTAGGTTGTCACATAGGTTGTCTTTTTTGATTCTCTGTAGGACTTTTATCATTAATGAGTGTTGGACTTTGTTAAAAACTTTTTCTACATCTATTGATATGATCATCTGTTTTTTGTTCTGGCTCTATTTATGTGGTGAATTGTATATGGATTTGTATTTGTGCAACCACCCCTGCAATCCTGGGATGAAACGAACTTGGTCGTGGTGTATAATATTCTTGATAATTTGCAGTGTTCTGTTTGATAGCAATTCACTGAGGATTTTTGCATCTATACCTATATTCATTAGAGACATTGGCCTGAAGTTCTATTTTTTTAGTTGAGCACTTCTCTGGTTTTGGAATCAGAAAAATGCTTGTCTCCAGGGATGAGTTTGAGAGAATTGCTTCCCTCTGAAATTCATGGAAGAGTTTTGAGAAAAGTTGGCATTAAATCTTTTCCAAATTTCTTGTAGAGGGGCTAGTGAGATGGTTCAGCAGTCTAAAGTGCCTCATTAGGAAAGCTTAGGCAACCACAGGGACCACGGTTCAATCCCTGCCACACATGCTTCACCAGCCCCACTCTCAGGGCAGATGGAGCCAACCATAATAAAATAAATAAATAAATAAATAAATAAATAAATAAATAAATAAATTTCTTGTAGAATTCAGCTGTGTGTTCATCAGCACCTTTTATTTGTTGGTATGTTTTTACTGTATTTTTTATTGTGTTTAATAAGAAATAATAGTGTGATAGTTTCAAAACACGTTATTGTTACATTTCCAATATTTGATGCAATACATATTGTTGTCCTCCTAGCAATTATACAGAGCAAACAGTGTAGATGTGATAATTTTTCTAATCATTATTGGTACAAAAGATTTCTTCTCACTGAACAAGAGAAAGTAGTTCCATACATAATCCAATATTCCTTAAGTACAGTGGCTTAGTAGATAGCTACTGCACTACTGTTAACGCCACTCTAAGAGGAGTCTGCTCTTCATAGATGTCTTTTATGTGTGGGAGATTCTTGGTTTGTGTCTGCCCTGAGGTCCTGAGCATACGATGTTTCAGTTTGGCTCTGTCCTCTATCTTTAGCTGTAAGACTTTGGTGAGGTTATTATCCCAGTGCTTCCCAATATTGTTACCCAAGGGAGAATAAGAGCTTAAAATAGATATTATATTCTATCTACAATAGTAGTACAGTTAGCAACAACAACAATCTCAAGCAAAATTTAATAACTGACAAATTTTGTTAACTATTGCTTTGTATTTGAGATCACAGGAACAAAGTCTATCATTATATAATAAAAGAAATCCTAAATTGGGAATTTGCATGCAAAATGTTTCCCTGTATTAGAGCAGATTTACTCTGCATTCTCCTGGCCAGACCAATTGTCAAGATCCAGATGCTTAACTTCATGTAAGGAGTAAGGCCAGAACCTTGATTGTTCTGGCCAAGCTAGTTACCTTGAGTTCTGATCACTTATGTGCTGGTCCCCATTTGACATCTGAATGTTTTTAAGTATCTTAAATGTACTACTTAATCTTTTCCTTTTGTTATAAAATTAATGTTTGGACTGTTATGTAATAATGTACGATGTGTTATTTATCTGATATTGGTGAATACATTCTCAATTTTTTCCTATCAGAGAAAAGAACATAATGAAATTCAATGACTTTTGTTAGTGAAATAGCCATTATTTTGTTCTGTATCTTTAGACAACGGAAATAACCTTGGAGATACCGCTTCTCAATTGCAATGAAAGTATCTTGGAGAATGGAGGCAGTACTTTTGGAGAAGGTAGTTGAGAAACATTATTTAATTAGTACTTTGTCAGGATAATATTAACATGAGTACTTCTTTTATTCAAGATAAATTCCTATGGAGCATGACTTAAAGCTGTAAGTTTTTTCTAATGCCATTTTTCTAGTCCTCCATCCCATCTTCTTTTTATTCCTTGATGTTTTCTCTCTCCTTCCTTCTGATGCTTCCTTTTCTCACTTTTTCTCTTTTTTTGTCTTTCAGATCACTGCCATGTCATAACTAGTATTTTTAAAGGTCTCTTTGTTTCTCTTTATCTTTTTTTCACTCCGTTGCCCACTCATCTGCTACTTTCTTTCCTTATACACTTACTTTCCTCAGAACACTCACACCATACATTTTCAAGATATTTCCACAGAATCAACACTGGTTTAGACCACAAATTGTAGAAATCAGTGGTGCATGCCACCACTGATGATGCAGGCCACATGGAATCCAGGAGTGTGGCTCATACCTTCCATCTGGCCCTCTGCTTCTCCATGAAACAGCATAAGGTACTAGTTTTATTTTTGCAGGAGGAGCAGAGAGAGATCCTTGTTGCAACATGTCCAGATAGAATATCTCCTCTCTGACACTGTTGCATGATAATATGTTCCTTTTTTCTAATATATCCTTTAGACATTTTTCTTTTTCACTTTCTTCTGTTGACTCTTTGTAGGCTAGGAAAGGACTAGTTAGTTCCAGTGTTTGTTGACAAAATCGGTGTGTGAGATTTTCCTATTGGTCTTGTAATTCCACTTGGATGGTAGAGAAATTATTTATTATTGTGTGTAGTGCCAGTATTAACTAGATTTTATCTAAAAAGTGAAAGAGTATTTTTTGACTTAACTCAGATGGCAATCACCCAGAGCTTCTTTAATTCTAAACTTTAAAAGTTAGCAAAATTGTTTAAAATTTTCTGTTTATTTATTTGGTAATTTTTAAGGTATAACATAAATTTGGTGAGTTTTTACATTTTTATACATCCCTATAGCTAACTGTCTTCTACATCAAAACATGTATAAACTGAATAAGGCTCCTTTGAATATTTTCCCAGTTAATGACATCTTCCTTCTTTGCAGATAACCACTATATCGATGTCTATCACTGTTAATTTTGTCATTCATAGACTTTTTATGAATAGAATCATGCATTCTGACCTCTTTTGTATTTGGTTTTCTAAACAGTTTTATTGTTATTTTTCTAAAATATTTCTTGTTTTACTTATAAAAATTGATATATTTTTTATCATTGATCGTTATTTTGGTTGTTTATGTGTCTTGATGTGCAAATACACTCAAAAAATAGTTTGGTTTATGTCTAGGGGTGGAATTATTAGACCCCAAAGTAACAGCTGATCAGCTTTATTTAATAAGGCATTCTATCAAAGTGGCTTTTCCTTTTTTACTTCAATTCAAAACATGATAATTCCAACTATTTCATATTTTACAAAAACTTGTTCCAATAAATTATTTTTAATTTTTTAATAATTAATTTTTGTGAGCTGGGGAGATAGCTCAGTAGAGTAAGCACTTACCTGGCAAGTGCAGGGGCCTGAGTTCAATCCCCAGTTCCATAAAACAAAAAAATAATTTTTGTGTTGGAGTTTGGTATATAGCTCAGAGGCACAGTACTTGCCTGGCAAGCACCAAGCCCTGCATTTGATTCTTGATTGAAAAAAAAAAAAAAAAAAAGTATTAGATTTTGCGGTTGCTGTTTAGGAAGGTCCTTGCTTTAACTTTAATGCTCTTTTTGATTAATTATGTGCCTCTGATTACATTTGTATTTATATTAAATGGATATTATATGTGCATAGCATATTTTGCAGGTATAACTTCAATCATTGGGATTTTTTTTCTTAATGATTTGTAGGTTATCTTTATGTTTTCAGAATGTGATTATTTTACCAGTTTTCTCTTTCTTACTCTTAATTGTGATTTTATGTTAGTTATGTTTATCATGCTAAATATGTTTGGGTGGTCAGGATATCTTAACTTTAATAAACTCAATTTCTTAATACTTTATTAATGGTTATTGCTTCCTGTAGCTTGTTTCAAAGAATTTTTCCCAGTCCAAGGTCATGACAACATTTTACTATTTTCCTCTAAGATTTATTGTTTAATATTGAGGTCTAGCATCCATGTCAAGTTAGTTTTTTGCGTTGGTATGAAATATTCATGTGTCATACTTTCCCATTTGTATTTTATATTGTATAGT
Source organism: Myocastor coypus (assembly GCA_004027025.1). NCBI lineage: Eukaryota > Metazoa > Chordata > Mammalia > Rodentia > Myocastoridae > Myocastor > Myocastor coypus. The sequence continues at coordinate 21,561 of PVJA010007285.1, read as the reverse complement.
TCAACTCATCTTACCAAAAAAAAAAGACTACACTTCTGTACTGGAAAGTCGAAATAACTTTTTCATAAATTGTGTAACCACCCACAGTGAATGTGTCTCTGGACTCTCCTCTATGCAGTTGGTGTGCTTGTCTACCCTTTTGCCAATACGATGTATTAAAAACAGCCCTTACAGTGAGTCTTTAACAATACAGTATAAGGATTCCAGGTTCTTCATTTTCTTTCAAGCTTGTTTTGGCTATTTTAAGTCCTTTTATTTTCAAATTAATTTGAGAATTAACTTGTTTCTCACATAATAACCATGCTGGCATTTTGGTTAGGATTACAGACTTTGTAGATCATTTTTTAAAAAAATTCACATTTTTAACTATGTTGAAACTTTTTTCCATTTTAGAACACACATCTGCATGTATTTAAAATTTCTCTCATATACTATTTTATTGTTTTTCATTTTCAGTTGACTTCAAATAAATTCTGTAAGTTTTAGTCATATATTTTTGGTGCTACATCAATTGTATTTTTATTTTTTTAATTTTTAATTTTATTTATTTTTTCTTGTTTCAGAACCTTTGTTTGTTTATTCACTCATTTTTATGGCAGGCTCAGCCCACCCCGAGGGCAGGGCTGGCACAGCATGTGGTGCCTGGGATCGAACCACGGTCCCTGAAGCCGCCCATGCTTTCCCAAGCAGGGGCTTTAGACCACTGAGCCATCCCGCTGGGCCCCTCAATTGTATTTTTAAAAATTATATTCCCAAGTATTCCTTGTCAGTGTACATAAGAACATTATGCATGTTTACTTAGTATCAACACCATTAATTCTGCATGACAAATATTTTTATTACTCCTAATACTTTTAAGTACTTTTCTATATATGTAACCATATTATTTATGAATAATGACAATATGAATGTTTCCTTTTCTATTTTTAAAACAAAATATTTAGACAGTTTCAGTATATTGAAATCTATTACCAGTATACTATCTAAAAATCATCAAAAAAGTTGTCTTTTATTATGTATATTTTTATGTACATTTTAAAGAGAGTAAATAATAAAAACATTAGAAGCAACACAGAATTGCAAAATATAGAATAGGAATTCAACAACTGTTACATTGCATATTGTTATTTCATTTTTTTAAAGAATTTTATTTTTATTTTATTTTATTTATTTTTTTCTTGTTTCAGAACCTTTGTTTATTCACTCATTTTTATGGCCAGGGCAGGGCTGGTGCAGCATGTGGGGCAGGGGATCGAAGCGCAGTCCCTGAAGCTGCCCAAGCTTTCCCAAGCAGGCGCTTTAGACCACTGAGCCATCCCGCCGGGCCCCGCATATTGTGGATTTAGAAAGGTTAATGTTTAATTGTTTGATCAATCTTATATACCTATATGTATTAATCTAAACTGATCTGATGATGAAAATATGTAATATAACCATTGTTAAATTTAAACAATAAAAGAATTGAAAAAAAATAAGGTAATTGTTAAGATTACCAGATATGTTTGTAAAATTTGTTAAAAATTAAGCATTAACTACTCCTTTCAATAAACCAATAGAAATTAATAGTACGTTATTTATCTGTCTGTCTGTCTGTCTGTCTGTCTGTCTGTCTATCTATCTATCGTTTGTTTTTTCCCTTTCTTCCTTAAACTTGAAAGGTACAATAGAGACTGTGAAAAGAAAAGAAACTGTAAAAGGAAAGAACAGCTGGGATGAGAGAAAGGAGAAAAGAAATATTTTTATGTATATATTGAGAAAGTTTTGTTTCAGTAATAAAATCTACAGATAGGTTTTACATATATTAATCCAACCTTGGCTTCCTTGGCAATAATATATATTTTTACATTGTTGTGACTTATTAATATCTTACTGAAAGGTTTTTCATCAGTGTTTATTAGTTTTTTTGGCTTATGAATTTATTTTCAGATATTCTATTTTTTATGTATTAGTGCAGGGACTACAGAGTTTCCCAGTGATTCTCCTGTTTTTCAGCCTCCCAAGTGCTGGCAGCGCAGGCGCACAGCACCACACCCAGTCTCAATCACTGTCTTAGCACCTCAAGGGGCAGATGGGGCAGGCTGTGCAAGCTGGGGATTGAACCCTGGCTACTGCTCTCTGCCTAAGCAGGTGCTTTAGTTTGCTGAGGTATCTGGCAGGCCTGTGAATTTACTTTTAAGTAATGTTGCTGCTAAGCTTTGGTATTATGGATAAATCACTATTAGGAACAGTGAGACATTTTTTTTTTCTTCAGGTGTTCTTCAGAAAACTCTTCATAAAATTCATATTTTTAAAAATGTTCAATAGATTTCAATACTGAAGACATTTGGGCTGTAATATTGCTCACAGAAGTTTTAAAAAACCTTAATTGAAGAATAATTGATATCTAATGGATTTAAGAAATTGCAAAATAATGTAAAAAGTTTTGACATACACACGTATCTGTGAGACTGTTGCTACAATCCTGAAAATGAACAAATTAATCACTTCATGAAATCTTTCCCTCTTGCCTCTCTATTTCTCTAATCCCAGGCAATGCTATCACAATGTATGACTTTGCACTTTCTGTATTTATTCATGACTAACATGAAACACATTCTTTTCAGCTGGCTTCTTTCACTGAACAGAATCATATAGACATCCACTTGAAGTGTGTTCCAGTATCAATTATTTCTTCTTTTATTAATGGATAGTAAGTATTCATTATACAGACAGAGCCATAGCGTCGTCTGTGCCTTGTTATCCATTTTCTTTTCGGGTTGCTTCCAGTTGTTACCTGTTATGAATAAATCTGTTGTGCTTACTCATGCATAGGTCTTTATATGGGCATCTTCTTTCATTTTCTTGGGTAGAAACGGTTACATCATTTGGTGTATAGTGTATATCAAATTAGAGATGTACACTATAAAGATTAAGTATTGAGCTCTTGTCCAAAACTATGTTCCTGCCTGCAGTGCATGGCAGCCCTACTTCTTCCACATGCTCATGGGCAGTTCAGATGGTTATTCCTTTTAAATTTAGTCATTTCAGTAGGTATGTGGAAGTATTTAATTTACGTTTTGATTTGTATTTCCCTAATTTTTAAAAATGTTTAGTAATATCACTTGCTACTTGACCTTTAATATATATTTTTCAATCACCCTGTGACTTTTAATTTAACATATGTATGTTGTTTTAGGTTGGAATACAGTCTTTGATGCTTTTTATATTTTAAAATCCTTTATTTTGGGGAGACTTATTTTTTTGTATTTTCTATTGCTATGCTTTTTAATGTCCGTATAGTTGTAACTCTTGCAGTTTTATTCTTTAAAATTATTAACTTTGGAAAAATGACTTGATACTTCTGTATCTCTACTTATCTCTTTGAAAATAGGGAATACAAGTTTAATGCTTTAATGCAATCTCTAACACCTGTGTCAGTACCAATTGGGTCATACCTGAATACTTTTGGCTTCAAATTTACTCGTATTATTTTCATTCTTGTTTAACTGGAATCCTTGGTCAATCTTAGATTTCTGTGAGTTTCTCTTAAAGATAAAAAAACAATAAAATGATAAAGAATTTCAAAACAAGATGATACAAAATTAACAATGATTAAGTTATTATATTGCATATTGTTATCTCCAAAGTGGTTCCTCAGATATCAAACAACACAATCTCTAGCTGTTTCTTTCAATGAATTAATAGAAACTGGTAGTACAATTATTTTAGCTATTCTGTGTGTGTGTGTGTGTGTGTGTATTTTCCTTCTCTTTTTTTCCCCTTTTTCTCTTCCTGGTTGTTCTTTTGCTTTGAACAAAATTTCTTTCCTTTTCACAGTATCATTGTACCTGTTGGATCTTGTTTATTCTTTATGTTTCTTACACTAGGGAGATAATAAGATGAGATATCTGTGAGTTTTATCTTATTCAGTACTGAATATGTTTCTATTCCTATAAATTTTCTTGATTATTTTTTTGATGTTAAGGAGGCAGTTGAATTCCTGGAGAACAGCTTAACTCTTTTAGCTATTTTAAGATTTAAGAATGGCTGGAATTGCACTGAGTCTAGGATAAATCATAGTAATATCACCAGTGCAATGAAATACTTTTGTGTACTTTATTTCCTGCCTAATGAATCACGATTTTTTTCTTTTGTTGAAGGAAAATGGCACTTGTTAACATTCTATGTAAGTGCCATTTTTTTGTTTTAAATTTTATTTATTTTTTTCTTGTATCAGAACCTTTGTTTGTTTATTCACTCATTTTTATGGCCGGCTCAGCCCGCCCCGAGGGCAGGGCTGGCGCAGCATGTGGTGCCAGGGATCGAACCGCAGTCCCTGAAGCTGCCCAAGCTTTCCAAAGCAGGCGCTTTAGACCACTGAGCCATCCCACCGGGCCCGTAAGTGCCATTGTTACCTTTAACCCTCCCAAGTTTCTTTGCTTGGCCTCAGGTAGCTTCCTCACAGGTTTGTGCTCATTAGACTCAGCCTAGGGTCCTCTGCTTCCTGGCTCTCCCTCCAGCGAACCCTAGCTCTCCTGGAGTACCCAGACATTTGCTGCTGTCCTTTCACTTAGAAGTCTGCTGTACTCTGCCTGGCTTGTTCCTGTGATAATGCCTGACTACAATTAAACACTTTTTCTTCATCTTAGTTTTAAATTTATTCACTTTAAAATTTAATTCATTTAACTTTTCTCTTTTTTAAGTAATTCTTTTCATTCCATAATTTCACCTTTTTTATTGGTGCCTATGAACTCCACAGAATGATTTTGATTTGATATTTTGTTAATGCATGTTGATTATGCAGATTAATGGCTTCCATCTGGACAGAGTTGCCATGCAGTAACATACTTTGATCATGTCCATTGCTTCTCCCCCACTAGCTTTGCATTTGGGCGGGTTCAATACATATAATCTGGCATGCATTTCATTGCAAAATTTTAGTACAGAGACATAACATACTTTGACCATAGTCTGTCCTTTGTCCTCCTCCTGTTTTGTCCCTGCTCCCTCTAACTTCTTTGCTTTCCATCTCTAATAGGCTACGTTCTGCTTTTATCATCTTTTTCTCTTGATTCCACATGTAAGAGAAAATATGCGATAGAAAAGAGGAATAAAACAAAGTCAAAGTTATTAGAAGGGCAGAAATGATAAATAAGAGAGTATCAAAAAATGAAATAGTAACTTAAAAATTATAGGAATAGTCAATGAAACTGTTTTCTGAAATGATAAATGATGTTGACAAACCTTTAGCTACATTAAGAAGGAAAAATATTCAAATAAAATCACAAATGAAACCAGAATCATTATATTTCCGATACCAAATACATATAAAAGATAATAAAAAGAGAACAGCGAAATACTACAAATAAATTGGATGAATTAAGTGAAGTAATTTCCTAGATAGACAGATGTGATGGAATCATCGTGAAACTGACCAAGACTGAAACGTGTAAATAAAAAATCTTAAAAAACTAAAAATTACATAAAGTGATTGAATAAGAAAACAGAAATGGCTCCCAGAACATGAAAGTTTAGCTAGAGAATTCTACTGAATACTTAAGAAAGTAATGCCAATTGTTAATATTGTCTTCCAAGTAATTGAAGACAAAGGAATAATAGCAAATCAGGACAGTATTCTCCATGTTCAAAGAGAATTCGTTTCTAGAATGCAAGGATGACTCAACACACACATCTCCACAAATGTGACATTAATAATGAACGATAGAAACCATGTAAACCTCAAAAAGAATATAATTATTATGTATCGTAAATATAAACTAGTACAAAAGAAAAGTTCTCAATATGATCAATTATTAGTTCTTTAACATTTTTGTTTTATAGAGCGAGTATAAATTAGGATTAGAACAGAAAAATTTACAAGTAAAACGGAATTTCACTTAATAAAATAATACAAATTTCTTGTATTTGTTGAAATACATAATGCTGTCCTCCAATCAATTAGTTATTCATTTACCAGGTATATGAACATAAAATTGGAAGAAGAAAGGAAAAAAAAGATGTGTAAGAAATTAGAAAGAGAAAAAGTACAAACAACTGAATGAGATTGTTCATTTACTTATTTATTTTTATGTATTTAGTATAAGGTCTAGAGGTTCTCATTACACAGATCAGAACCCTGGTCCCTGCTCGTGCTTAAGCAGCTCTTTAGTCTGCTAAGCTGTCTAGCCAGGCCTGAGATTGTTATTTTTTTGCAACAGAAAATTACTAGTAACCTCCCCATTATATTGCTTTTGTCTCAAGATACTTTGAAATGTCCTTTATCATTTCATCTGTGATCCTATGGATGTTCAAAACATGTCACTTATTTTCTTATGACAAATGTTAATTCCATTCTTTTTCTTTGGTGAGTTTTACTATTATATTACTTACAAATTCTTCCATTTCATCTGCAATCCAAATTTATTTACATAAAATTATTCATTTTAGAATCTTAATTCTGTTTGGATTAGTAATTTTCAACAATGTTGCCTTTGCTTTCCTAATTTTATTATACTAAATACAGTAAACAAATGCTTTTATATATGTATTTTTATTTTTTAATTATTTTAAAAATGTTAATTTTAATGAGAAAGAAATAACAATGAGACAGTTTCAAAACAACTTAGTTGGACAGTTATAGTATTAATATATTGCATATTGTTGTTTCCACAGTAGGTGTTCAGAGTACAAGATGCAGACATAATATCTAAACACTATTAGCGCAGATCTTTTTCTCATTGAACTAAGAGAAAATAGCTGTATACACAGTCCAGTAGTCCATAATAATGGGTTATTGGCAGAACTGGCAATGTCAGAAGCTGTTGACTTGAGCTTTTTATACCTGCAAAAAATTAAAAAAGGAAAAAAAGAGAAAAGAGATTGGGTTTAGTGGTGCAGACCTAAAATTGCAGCACTTTGGGAGGCTGAAAACAGGAGCATCACTGCTGGTCCATCTATGTAGTGGGACCTTGTAAACCCTGTCTGAAATACACGAAAAAAATAAAAAAAAAATAAAAGGAGAATAAAATTTGTATCTATTCACAGAAATTGCATGAGAGAAAGAACCATAGTTTACCTACTATAAAATTATCACTTCTTTAAAAATCTCTAGATTTGTATTAAAATCATACAGTTTTGTCACACACACACACACACACACACATTTATATAACCTGAATTTTTCTAGTTGTATTTTGTGGTTTTAGTGTAATGAAATTGGGCTAGGTGTCTAGCGCATGGAATAGGGTCAGAATTTGAATATTATTGATATATGATTTTGATACTTTGTTACTCATGTAGTCCTCCATTTCCTTAATTGCAGAATGAAATTAATAGTAGATAATAATTAAGAGGAATGTCTTAATCCCTTTGAGCTCTTATATCAAAATACCTTAGATAAGGTGGCTCGTAAGTTATGGATAATAGAAATTTGCTGTTCATATTCCGGAGGCTGGGATGTCTGAGGTTAGATTCCATCAGATTAGATGTCAGGGAGGGTTTGTGTTTTGCTTCATAGATAACACCTTCCCATCTCATTGTCATATTGTCATATGACTGAAGGGCCGCCCCAAGGCTCTTGGACAAGGAATCTGATCATCTTCTCTTGAACTCTGCTATCCATAGGTATAGGAATATATATTTATCTGTAATGTAAATTTTAGGCAAATTATTCCTTGAAAGTTGTAAAAAAGGAGAATTTCTTGCTAGGTAAGAAACAATACTGGGCCCGGCAGGATGGCTCAGTGGTCTAAAGCGCCTGCTTAGGAAAGCTTGGGCGGCTGCAGGGACCGCGGTTCGATCCCCGGCACCACATGCTGCACCAGCCCAGCCCTCAGGGCAGGCTGAGCCGGCCATAAAAATAAATAAATCAACAAACAAAAGTTCTGAAACAAGAAAAAAAATTAAAAATTAAAAAAAATTAAAAAAAAGAAACAATACTGTCTCACCAATATGCAAAAAATAAAAGAATGGTGAAGGCTCAGTGTATTAAGGCTCAGGTGTCTTTATACTGGTACTTTAAGTTTCAGCGCATGAATTTTTGAAGTGGGCACAAATACATGTAGATCACAGGCAAAACAATCACAAAAATAAAAAAGCCATGCTAGGTATACTAGAAATACTGGCTCATCATCAACTACAAAAGACTAATAATTATGCCATCTTAGACATTTGTAACAAAATGACAGCTTCACATGAGTGTAAGTACATGCCATGTCAGATAAATAAAATAGACCATTCCTGGGAGAATAGGAGCTCAAGAATCTGCTTTACTAGGTAAATATTCATGTTTGCAATTATTGACATTTACAGGTATGGCATATTAATCTCAATGTTTTTAAGTAAGCTTTTATGATATAGGCAGGGGCTAATGGTAAAGGACTAAACAGTAAAGGACAGAGACATAGAATGCATTCTCAATTATTAACATTACATTAGACCTGCAAATATCAGAATGGCTGAGGTTTCAGTTTTTGGTGGATGATAATTTTAGTCCTCCAATTTGTGTGACTTTTGAAAAACATGTATGATGTTTGCGAAAATTCAACCATTTTAAAAGCATGTTCACAGCATTTCTCCTTACTTCACTCTGGTATTTCCAAAATTATCTGTTTTCTTTAAAATATTCTTTTATTGAGGCCCAATTGAAATCTGAAAAAAATATATGTGGGTATAATTGTCAGATTTTTTAATACAGGATATATATCCACATCACTACTAGTCAGATTCAGATAGTAGATTTCCAGCACTCCACAATTCTTATCCCAAGCATTACACCTAGTAACCATGATTTAATGTAATTCTGCTATCACCATAGGGTATGCACTCACATTAAATCATGTAGAGGGACTGTAATTTAATATGCATTATTTTGCTTCTTAATTTTCTCATTCAACGTTATGCTTATAAAAGTTATTCCATTGTTTCATGTAATTGGTTCATTGTAACTTTCCTACATTCTCTGTATGTATAAGCCATAATTCGCTCATAAATTTTTCTGTCATGGATATTTGGTTTATTTCAAGGTTTTGGTTACTATTACTACAGGTACTACATGAATTTTTGTACCTATGCCTTTAATGGATGGCCCTCAAATCTTTTCACTGAATTTGCTTTTAGGTGTGTGACTCATTACTGATTGTTGATATTGTTCCATTATATATTTCTGGCTTCCTACAGTTATGATTGACAATTGTATCTGATATAATTTCAATCCTTTAAAATTTATTAAAGCTTAGTTTGTGGCCAAAATATTATCTATATCATGTGTATTATTAAGAATGTGCATATTACTACCATTGGGTGGAATGTCTTATATATGTTTGGCAACTCCACATTGCATATAGTGTTATGCAAGCCATCTGCTTCCTCAATGATATTTCTTTCTTCTTTTATTTTTCAATCCTGGTTGAACTCAGGACCCTGTGATTTTCTTTCTTGATAATTGGTTCATGGTTGAAAGTGGGATATTGTAAGCCCTATTGTATTGCTATCTGTTTCTCCTTGTTATTTGCTAAAGATATAGACATAGATATAGATATGGATGTAGATATAGATACAGATATAGATCTTATTTTCTTCCAGTACCGGCGGTTGAATTTGGGACCTTATGCTTTCCAGACAGGTGCTTGTTCTGCTGAGCTATATCTCCAGCCTGCTTTATGTATTTCTATACCTCAATATTTGTAAATTTTATATCTTTTGATGAGTTGTTTTCTTTATCATATAATAAGCTGGTATCTCTTGTGACAGCTTTTTTTTTTTTTTAATTAATGTGTACTTTCTCTTTTGTGGGCTTATCCATTTGCTTTCTTTTGATATTTATATGGAATCCTTTTTCCAAACCCTTACTTTCTACATACTGAGTATATATATTCTTTTTTAAAATTTTATTTATTAATTTAACTAAATATGTAATTATTTACTTTATGGCCGGCTCAGCCTGCCCTGAGGGTGTGGCTGGTACAGATGTGGTGCCAGGGATTGAACTGCAGTCCCTGTGGTTCTCTAAGCTTTTTTAAGCAGGCACTTTAGACCATTGAGTTATCTCACTGGCCCATGAGTATATGTATTCTGAAAGTTAAACTATGTCGGCTATTGGTAGCACATACTTGGATACTGTTCTTTTTAAAACAATACTTATTCATCCACTTCATATCATTTGATTAGGGATTTAAATTTATTTACATGTAACACAATTATTGGTGGCATTATATTTATTTATTTATTTATTTATTTATTTATTTATTTATTTATTTATTTGTCTTTTTGAGACAGGGTCTCGCTGTACAGTTCAGGCTGGCCTTGAGCTCAGTTTTGTAGCCCAGGCTGGTCTCGAACTCGCACCAATCCTCCCGCCTCAGCCTCCTGAGTGCTGGGATTACAGGCATGCGCCACCACGCCCGGCGGTGGCATTATATTTAATATTGTCATTTTATTAACTAATCTTGTTTTGTAATTGCCTTGGTCATGTATTCTTTTGTTGCTGTCCTCTCTTGTATTTGATGATTCTTTCATCGGTATGCCTTTATTCTGCTTTTGTGTATCTACTAAGGTTTTTTTCTTTGTGGTTATCCTAAGTTTTACCTAAATGTCTTAGGGCTGTAACAGGCCTTTTAAAGCTTGGACTAAAGAGTCTGCTTAGGCAGAGTGCAATGGCCAGGGTTTGATCCCCAGTGTGCCGTGCTGTGCCAGTGTCATCCCTGGGGTGCTCTGAGATGGCAGTTGAGACTGGGTGCAGTGCCCTGTGATCCCAGTGAGATCACTATGAGTCCTATTGATGTAGTGAGACCCTATAGGCCCTGTACTAAATAGCAAAATCAATAAATAAAGCTGATAAAGGTTTAACATTAATCTCACACTAAAGTTCTTTGCATTTATTTCTCCATTTCTCCCACGTGCTACACCACTGATAGGATAATTTTAAAGTTTTTCATGTTTCTTGTCTGTTAAATAATTTCTTTTTTATAGCTGTTTTTAATAGTCTCATTTTAAATTTTATACTAGAGTTAGCGCCTGCTTGGGGAAGCTTGGGCAGCTTCAGGGACTGCAGTTCGATCCCTGGCACCACATGCTGCGCCAGCCCTGCCCTCGGGGTGGGCTGAGCCTGCCATAAAAATGAATGAATAAACAAAAAAAGGTTCTGAAACAAGAATAAAAATAATAAATAAAATTTAAAAAAGTAGTGGTTTATACACACTAACTCTAGTATAAAATTCTTAATTTGACTATATACTTTGACAGTGAGTCTTATGTTTTATATGTGTTTCTATTGCTAATTGTTATTTTTTGGCTTCAACTTGAGAAATTTCCTTTCATGTACCTTGTAGATCAGGGGTCATGGTGATGAACTCCCTCAGCTTTATTGTCTGTCAAAATTTTTATCTTGCCTTAGTTTCTGAAGGACAGCTTTGCTGAGCATACGGCTCTTTATAGTCATCTTTTTGCTTCTCTTAGCACTTTGGATGTATCATGCTGTCCTGTAGGAAGGGAAAATACTCGGTAGTCCTATGATCAGGTGTCAGTGTCTCAGTGACCATATATACTTGGACTGTGAACTTTGCAAGCGCTTTTTAGTTTGTACTTTTTTTCACCCCATTAGGTGAAACTAGATGGCTAGAGAGAGCTGTATATGCATATATCTCTGTCTCAAGTAGAAATCTGTAATAGCTATTTTTTACTTTCTTCCACATGGGGGTTAGTGCTGATAAAAATCTAGTTAGGTCCTGAAAGAGTGGTTTCTTTTGAAAGTATGCCTTAAGAGCACATCAAACTGGTGCATTTAAATGGGTTTCCTTTTCTCTACTTCTGGAGAAAAGTTTGAGGGCATTTTTCTCTGATCTTCACTGTGAGAAGCGATGGAATCACTGGAGACAAGAGTCACAAAAGTGTTAAGGTCCTCATAACGCAGGGCCCTTAGCATTTTCATCTCTCATAATTGTCTCCATTGAACTTCTAGAAGTTTGCTAACTGTAGCTTAAGTTTTTCCACTCCAATTTCTGTGAAGATAGGTTTCTTCTTTGTCAAATTACAGTTCTTTCTAGTTTCCTTTGAAGTTCTAATTTTGAGGGTAATATTTTTGCCTGTGCCCCTCTTCCGACAGATATAAGAAAACTGTTGAATTTTAAAGCTTCTTCTGCACTTTCCTTATTGCTAGAATGAGGGCTGACTTTCATGTTTCTTATGCTGAGAATCAGAACCTGGAAGTCTTGCTAGTATGTATTTGTAAATCTACCTTGGAACTTTCTTCCTATCTTTCTTCCTATCTTTCTTTCTTTCTTTCTTTCTTTCTTTCTTTCTTTCTTTCTTTCTTTCTTTCTTTCTTTCTTTCTTTCTTTCTTTCTTTCTTTCTGCTATGGCTGGCTCAGCCTGCCCTAGGGGCAGGCATAACATATGGTGCCAGGAATTGAACTGTGGTCCCTGCGGTTGCCTAAGCTTTCCTAAGCAGTTGCTTTAGACAGTTGAGCTATAATGCCAGCCCCTATAAATCTACCTTTGGATTGAAAATTTCCATAGAAGAATTTTGCATTCTCCAGCTTGGAAGACAAAAGCCTCTTTCCTAAGGCTTGTGGAGTTGAGGGTGGACTGGAGAGTCCCAGAATACGGTGTGCATTTTCCATGTCCCTTGCCAGCTTTCATGCCAGATAGATTTAGCAACCAGGAGACCTCCAGATAAAGGGCCAGTTGTTTATCATTTATTGGGGTAGGGATAGCTGACCTTCTGGTGAGGTAAGACTGTTCTGGTGTTTCTTTTTTTTTTTTTTTTTTTTTTTTTTTTTTTTTTTTTTTTTTTTTTTTTTTTTTTTTTTTTTTTTATTCATTATTTTTATTCTTGTTTCAGAACCTTTGTTTGTTTATTCACTCATTTTTGTTATGGTCGGCTCAGCCTGCCCCCCAGAGGGCAGGGCTGGTGCAGCATGTGGTGCCGGGGATTGAACCGTGGTCCCTGAAGCCGCCCAAGCTTTCCCAAGCAGGCGCTTTAGACCACTGAGCCATCCCACCAGGCCCCATGGTATTTCTTAAATGCTAAAGAAGTTTCCAGTTTTTCTCCTCAGTACTTACATGTTTTCATAATTCCACTGTTTGAACTTTTAGTGGTTTTCTATTATGAATCAGATTAGTTCTTGATGTTTTCCCTACCTGCTACTTATTCAGAACTCAGTTTCCCCATTTCTCTCAACTATCTGCATTCTAGCTTCCAAACTTTCTTCCTATTGTCTCCTTTCCTATTTCCCCCAGTCCTCTGGGTTTCCATTTTTAAAATCTATTTATTGTAATTTTAATAGGAAGTAATGAAAGTCAGTGTTCATTTTTAATATTCTGTCTTTACTTGAGGGTGATATCAAATTTATGTCTTAATAATTTAGCTGTTATAATCAATAGCTTAAATGTCATGCAGGAATATTCCACGAATAATATACCAAGAACTGGTAGAATCTAATATGATTAAGAAGAGCAATGAGTATAATTTTCTGTGGATATGATATTGCTTGTTTTAAAGATTGTCTAAGTTTAAGGTGCCCAGCAGGAACGTTTTGTTAATTTAAAATTGGCATTATCAGAAAAACGTATCATCAATTACATGACTCCTTAAACATTGCCTATTGAAGTAAATCTCTCATTTGTTCATGAAACACTTTGATCTCCCATCATAAATCAAGTAGTTTGAAGGACTGTGAAGGAGAAACGAAGAGTATCTCACATGTAGGATGTATTAAAGATATCTAAATGCATAATTACAATACAGTAAGCCTAATGGAAAGTAAGCTTCTTGATAATTTGTTATGGTGGTAACAAACTCAGTCTTTTGCAGGCGACTCAGTTCTTAATCTCCACTTGTATCTTTCTGCTTGTACATATCATTCGATCTCTTTTACACTGTTTTGTGGATACCATCCTGATCAGAATCCTCACTCCCAAAATAATTGTTTGAAAATGTATTGCATATAGCACATTTTACTGAAAATCTGACATCGCAAAAGGGTAGTACAATGCAATGAAGCATAGTGAAACATAGTGAAACTCCAATTTATGTTAGATATCCTTTTTTTAACCATCCTCTGCCACTGCAAACAATGACTGTTCTTTTTCATTAATCACAAGACATCAGGTATATTATGGTCCTCTTTTCTCTGCCTCTCTTAAAAAGTTATTTTTGGTTTACAATGTAGAACACACAGATTTTATTCAGTAAAATCTGGATATATATTTGTGGTAGATGTCACTAGCTGCATAAAATAAACATTTAACATTTGTATCTTGGTTTGTAGGGGCTGCAGAGAGACCATGTTTCGTTCAATCACTCAGAGAGTGACATTCCTTTACATAGCAGCACTATCCTCTCCTCAAAGGCAAGAAAGGATGTGGAAGGTGGCCTGAAAATTTAGGACCAAAGCTTAGAGTGCAATTGGTACCTACTACTTCCATTTATCTCCAGTTAAGTACAAAAGAGGTTGCAAAATGATGTCTACTATATACTTAGTGAAAATAGAATGTATTGATGAGCATACTGGATTCTTTCTGCCACACTTCAAACTTAGGGGAAATTTGTTTCTCATGATAAATTCATCATTTTAAGCAGGGCTTACTTTCTGACACGATAATTCCAAATCCCTCACAACAGAGTTTTCCATCAAATGTATTCCTTTGTTACATTTTCTGTCTTACACTTCCATATTTATTGTCTTTACATTTAGCTAAGTTAATGTAATATACATGTCTAGTATTTTTTTAAGGTTTTTATTTTATTTTCAAAACAGATCAGTAGGACACATATTAATATATCACATATTGCTGTCTTTGTAGTAATTATTCAGAGTACAAAATACACACATAGGGGGCTGGGGAGATAGCTCCGAGGCACAAGTGCCTGCTGGGCAAGTGCAAGGTCGTGAGTTCGAACCCTGGTCCCACAAAAAAAAAAAATACACACATGATATCTTGTCTAAACACTAGTACAAATATTTCTTCTCATTGAACTAAGAGAAAGTAGCTGTATATCTGTCCTATTATATATATATATATATATATATATATATATATATATATATATATATAAAACAATGTAGTCTTTCATTTATGTGCCCCTTTTTTGTTTTGTTTTGTTTTGTCAGAGATGGGTGTTCCATTGCTACTGAAATATTGTAGGTGCATACATTCAGCAAAATAACCCAATATAGTCCAATAGTCTATAAGAGTAGTGAGTTATCAGCAGAACTGGCAATGTCAGAAGTTGTTGACTTGAGACTTTTACAGCTTGTCATGTTGATATGGCTTTACTTTTTATACTTTGTGATTATATATTTCTGCTGGATGGTTAAGACCAAGATAAAACAGCTCCTATATAACAACAACAAAAAGTGTAACTTTTGTATCTGACAAGGTCAGTCAAATCTCCTTAGGGTTTACCTTGAAATCATGTACAGCATTCTATAGAACTTTTGTCAGTGTTAGACACCTGGATGAGACACTGCCATTGCTTAACCAATTTGCTCTCAGAAAGCCTGGGCGGATGTTTTCTCCCAGTGACTTTCCTTAGGCACACTGAACCTCATCAATCATTTTACTCTGTGGCCCCAAAATCTCCTTGAACAGAAAATTTGCGACATCACTAAGTTACACGATGTTACAGTATAGGTTCTCTTATGACCTAAGTCCTCACTGACCTTGAAGGGCTAGGGCCAAAATATTAGCTATCTCTGTAGCCCTTCTTTTTCTCGAACTTTTTGGTGTACAAACTTAAGTTAACTTGTTAACTCTCCAGAAGAGAAGCTTAATGATATTATTACCATATAACAGGCACTTGAGCTTAACATAACTATCTGTCTGAATATCAAATGCCTTAGACATAACATGAAGTGATATTTTCCAATAATTGCTATTATTCTAAACTTTAAATCCATATAAAATGCGAAAAAAAGCACTTAAACATTTAGAGAATTAGAAATCAAATCACATGCAACAATGTAACAGGACAATCTTATGACACTTATTTTCTTGTCTCTTGTTTTCTGTTATCTTTTTTTTTTTTTTAAAACAACTATATACTTGAGAGAGATTAGAGCCATAATTAATATGACATTAGAGCCAGTATGGATTTAGAAGACCAGAATGATAGGCATTCCAGGCATGGTTTTAGTATTACCATTGCTATCCTCAGTGTAGTTACTTGGTTCACAGATATAAGCATATAGAGTTAGACAAGGAGAGAATTGTACCAATTAAATGCTAGTTTCAAAAATCTGAGAGATTCTTAGAACCATTGTCTTAGGCATCTTGTATATACAAATGCATGGTTTGTATACATGTTTCCTAACTTTTCTCCTTGCTGTCTCTCTTTATTTCTTATGATCTTGCTTTCATTTTAACTATGTTATACCTTTCAATTTTTATTTCTTCTTTTGAGTTCTTACACTAGGGAGATTATACAATATATACACATGTGGATCTATTTTATTTCAGTTATGAATATGCTTTCAATTTGCATCCACTTATGTGCAAAGGCTTCAAGATTATTGTTTATTATAGCTAAGTAATACTCCATTGTATAAAAATATCACATCTTTTCCATCCATTCTTCAAGTGACAGGCATTTTGGTTGTCTTCAAGATTTGGCTATCAAAAATTATGCTTCTATGAATATAGGTGCACAGATATCACTATGATGTGATGTTTTTAGTTCATTTGGAAAAATTCCCAGTAGGGAGATAGTTGAATTGAGTGGGATTTGCAGTCCTAGTTTTTTGAGGAGTCTTCCCTTTGATTTCCATAGTGGTTGCACACCAGTCTACATTTCCACCAGTAGTGGAGAAGTTTTCCTTTTTCCCAAAAGCCTCTCCAACATTTGTTGTTTGTTGATCTCTTTATGATAGCCATTTTTTTCTTGGGTGAGATGGTAGATAACTGTTGTTTTAATTTGTATTTCATGGATGGCTGCCTTGGGGGTGGGGCTAGCACAGCATGTGGTGCTGGGGATTGAACCTTGGTCCCTGCAGTTGCTTAAGCTTGCTTAAGCAAATACTTTAGACTGCTGAGACATCTCACCAGCCTTCTTCATATATTTATAAGGTTCTAGTATTTCTTTCCTCTAAGAAGTGTGTGTTTATCCCAAATGCCTATATCTGGATAGGGTCTTTAAATTTTGGGGCTCTGATGTTTTTTAGTTCTTTATAAAGTCTAGATAGAACACCTTTGCTTGAGTGCTTCTTAGTTAAGATTTTCTCAAAATTTATTGGTTGTCTTTTCACTCTGTTGGTAATTTGTTTTATGTGCAAAAACTTCTCAAGACGAGGTCCCAGCTGCTAATTTTTTCAATTTAATACACGTTCATTTTGAGTTTCGTTCATGAACTGTTTGTCTACCCCAACATCTTCAAGATTTCCTCTTACTTTCTCTTCCAGGAGATTTAGCTTTTTTTTTTTTTTTTTTTTCTATTACTGTATGCCGTGCTGGTCCCAAAAGGGATGGCACATACCTTTAATTCCAGTGCTGGGGAGGCTGAAACAGGTATCTGCATCATTTTTGTCTTTTTGAGACAAAGTCTTAATATGCAGTTCAGGCTGGCCTTGAGGTCACTTTTACAGCCCAGG
This sequence comes from Myocastor coypus, assembly GCA_004027025.1. NCBI lineage: Eukaryota > Metazoa > Chordata > Mammalia > Rodentia > Myocastoridae > Myocastor > Myocastor coypus. The sequence goes on along the minus strand of PVJA010007285.1, from coordinate 3,997 downwards.
TTGGTCTCAAACTCATGTCAATCCTGCATCTGACCAAATGCTGGATTACACGCGTGCCCCGCTATGCCCAGCTCTGAACCTGTACCAACTTTAAAAAAACCTAGATTTTCAAAACACAGCCCTTTGCCCCAGCAGGTGCACAGCTCTGAAATCAGCGGGGGGGGGGGGGGGGAGAAGACACGGACAGACTGTTATGACACCTGCTGAGGAAGACTCCACATCTAGCTGGCCGGCAGGGGCCAAGTGTGGTAACTGTGCGAATGTAAGACAAAGTGAACAGCAGGTCAGTGATGGCTTGCATCACAGGTTATACAGCTCACTGTGTGCAGGTCTCCAAGACTGACCACCACCAGGCTTTGCCTTCCCAGTTCTGTGGGCATGGAACAGACCCTTGGTAGTCAGCACACATGTCTGGGCACCACAGGCCATAACTGTGGATGTTCCAGTCTCTTCTCCAGGGCCACTGCCATGGCCTCTTGGACCTGTCCGTGGTCAACAGATAAGCAAGGCCTGTCCTAGCTCTGCTCTCCATTGTGGGGAGCTACTGGGCTGATGCAGAATGGGGACTTCACCCTAGGACTCTCTGCTCCCCCACACTGACTCCCTGGCTGGGCTAGGCTGACCACTCCAACTATGACAAGAACATGCAGAGCAAGTGTCCCTGGACTATAGCCAGGTCTGGGTCAGATACAAGTGCAGGCTCATCCTCCAGCAACCAGACTTGGCTCAGCCATTTTCATAGGAGACTTGGGCCACTGTCACCTTGCTGGAGCACAGAGCCCTGTAGGCCCCAGGTGAGTGCTGGGATGAAAGCCATTAAGGCCAGAACCCCAGGTCTGTGGCACCAGATACAGGTAAGGCCCACATGTAGCCATTGACTTCGAGAGGCTCTATCTAATCACTGTTCCAGCCTCAAACACCTCCTGAAGAGCTAACACCCTCTTCATCTGTGACTCAGCAACAGTATTGCTCAGACACAGGCTCAAATCCTACTGGAGTCCAGCCAGTATGAGACTCGTACACAGGCTCCTTCGAGGCAGGGCCCAGGGGAAGTTGTAGCTTTTCTAAACATTTATTGTAAGATCCCAACAGTGTTTTATTTTTTCTTCTCAACATCCTGCTCTGCAGCTTCCTTGGCTCTCTTTGCCTGGATGTCAAAGATCCGGGTGTTAGCCCGGGCCATGCACAGACTGGCGAATGCCTTGAAGTTCTTTTCTTCCTCCGTGATGGCCCTGGCCTTCTCCTTCTTGTAGACGTTCCTGATCAGCATCACAGGTTCCATCAGCTGGGTGGCCAATTTGAGCTCTTCAGCAGAGCTGTCTCCCTTTTTGGGAGCCAATGGCTTCCTGGGGAAGAGGATGAGTTTGGAGCAAGACTCTTTCAGCCGCTGCACGTTGGCTTGCAGGGACTCGGTGGATTTGTTCCGCTGCCTTGGGTCCACCGAGATGCCGATGGTCTGGGCCACCTTCTTGTGTATACCGGCCACCCGCAGCTCCTCCAGACTGAAACCCCTGCCGGCTCGGACCTTGGTGTGGTATCGCACCATGGGACAGCGCACGATGGGCCGGATGGGTCCGGACGCGGGGCGTGGGGCGATGCGGCGTACTTTTGCCTGCCAGGCCTTGCGTCTGCGGATCTTTCGAACTGGCTGATTGAACCACGTAGCCACACGCCGCTGCCAGTCTTTGTGGAAGTGGGGCTTCAGAATCATGCCATTCCGGCTGGGCGCCATGACTGCCTCTTAGGCCGCTGATCGGCGGAACCGAAAAGCGAGATTTAGCATTTTAATGTTTATATCTTTAATCCTTTGACTTTAGTTTAGTGCATGATGATAGACCTGGGTCAGATTTTAGTTTTTGGCATGTACAGTTAGTTTTTCCAGAAACATTTGTAAAGAGGCTATCATCTTTTTTCCAGTAAAAATGTTGGTCCCCTTTGTAAAAGATAAGGTGGCTGAGTGTGTTTGTAGTTGCTTCTGTATCTTCTAATATATTCCATTGATTCTCAGGCTTATATTTTTCTGCAAATAACATACTGATTTTACCACAGTAGCTTTGTAGTATAATTTTAAGTTAGGGATTGTAATGCTTACAACCTTGTCTTTGTTGCTCAGGATTGCCTTTGCTCTTCTGAGTCTTTTCTTGTTTCAGATAAATTATAAGTACGATTTTTCTAGGTCTGTGAGATAATGTTGGTGGTATTTTTATAGGGGCTGCATTAAATCTCTATAATAATTTTGAGAGTATGGCTATCTTCACAATGTTGGTTCTTCCTAACCAGGAGACAGGAATATCTTTCCAGTTTCTGAAATCCTCTGGGATTTCTTTTTTTCAGAGTACTGTAGTTTTCATTGAATGGATCTTGTACTTCTTTAGTTACGTGAATTCCTAAGTATTTCATTTTCTGCAGTGTTATTGTAAAAGGTACTGTTTCTATTGTCCTCTCAGTGTTTGCTATCTGCACAGACTCAGGAATGCTATTGACTTTTGGGTATTGACTTTGTATCCTTCTATGCTACTGAATTGTGTATTAATTTTAGTAGTTTCTTGGTGGAGTTTTTTGGGTCTCTAAGAAAATATTATGTCATCTGCAAATAATGATAGTTTAACTTCTTTACCTATTATTATTCCTTTTAATTCTCTCTTATCTAATGGTTCTAGCTCATGATTCCAGAACTATATTGAGCAAGAGTGTTGATAGAGGACATTCTTGTCCTAGACCTGTGAGTAAAAGTTCTAAGTTTTTCCTATTTAGAGTTATGTTAGTTGTTGGATTGTCATAGATAGCTTTTATCAGAATAAGATAAAGGTCATTTATTCTAATTTTCTGTAGAACTTTGAATGTGAATGAGTGTTGGACTTTGTAAAAAGCCTGCTGCATCGATTGAGATTATCATGTGGTTTTTGGTTTTGGCTCTATTGATATAGTGTACTACATTGGTAGATTTGTGTATACTGAACCATCCTTGCATCCCTGGGATGAATTCTACATGGTCATGGGACATAAATCTTTTTGATGATTTGCTGTAATCCATTTGCTAAGATTTTATTGAGGAGTTTTGCCTCTATGTTCATGTGAGAGATTGACTCGTCATTCTTTTTTTCAGCTGCATCTTTCTCTGGTTTTGTTATCAGTATAATACTTGCTTCCAGGAATGATTTTGTGAGAGTGATTTCCTTTTCAATTTCATGGAAGAGTTTAAGGAGTATTGGGATTATATATTCTGTAAGTTTCTTGTAGGATTCAGCTGTGTATCCAACATGACCTGGACTCTTCTTTGTCTGTAGTTTTTTATTATTATTATTATTACATTTTGTATTTTATTGGCTGCTATTGGGTTATTGAGAGTTCTTATATCTTCTTCATTCAGTTTTGGTAATTTTTACCCTGCTAGAAAACTGTCCACTTCATCTGTGTCTTCCATTCTGTGAGAGTAAAGATTCTCAAAGTAGCTATTGATGGTCTTCTAAATTTCCACTGAGTCTGTGGTTATTTTACCCTTTTCATTCCTTATTGCTTGAATTTGAGTTTTTTCTTTCCTCTTTTTGATGATAGCTAGGGGATTATGAATTTTATTTTATCTTTCAAGGAACCACCTTTTCAATTCGTTAATTCTTTATATTGTTTTCTTTGTCTTGACTGCATTAATTTCTGCTCTAATCTTAATAATTTGCTCGCATCCTTGGGTTTTCGGTTTGGTTTGCCCTTCCTTTTCTATATGTTTAAAATTGAGCCGGGCATGGTGGCTCACGCCTGTAATCCCAGCACTCGGGAGGCTGAGGCAGGAGGATCGGTGCAAGTTCGAGACCAGCCTGGGCTATAAAAGTGAGCTCAGGACCAGCCTCAACTGCATAGCGAGACCCTGTCTCAAAAAGACAAAAAAAAAAAAAAAAAAAAAAAAAAAAAAAAAAAAAAAAAAAAAAAAAAAAAAAAAAAAAAAAAAAAAAAAAAAAAAAAAAAAAAAAAAAAAAAAAAAAAAAAAAAAAAAAAAAAAAAA
>PVJA010007284.1:41079-69371 GCA_004027025.1 Myocastor coypus | reverse complement strand
AAGTGCCTGCTTAGGCAGACCCAGAGACCAGAATTCAATACCCAGTGTGCCCTGCCAGTTCTACCCTCGGATGCACAGATATGCCAATAGAGACTGCGTGTGGTGGTGCCCACCTGTAATCCCAGTGCTTGGGAGGCAGAAAATAGGAGAATCTGTTGATCAGAATGAGCCTGATCTGTGTAGTGAGACTCTGTAGACTCTGTACTAAGTACATTAAAAATAAAAAACCTTAAAACATATATGTGTGTGTGTGTGTGTGTGTGTGTGTATGTATATATATATATATATATGTTTTTACTTAAAATAGTGTGACACAGATGAAATAGAGCAGTTTCTCAATATGTGGCTTATAAAATACAAGTGGACAGAACATTCTAATGTGTCTACTATAGATAGACCTTACTCCAAAATCTCATTGAAAAAATTGTACCAAGATTTTTTTTTTTTTTTTAATTTTAGGTAAGGGTCTACAGTGTTCAGGGTCTCACTACTAGATTGGACTCAGAGTGATCTGCCTATTTACAGCCTCAAAACAGCTGGGATTACAGGCATGTGCCACCACATTCAGTCTCAACTGCTGTCTCAGTGTGCCCCGAGGGCAGGGCCAGCACGGCATACCTAGGAATCAAACAACTCCCCTACCACCATACACCTGCTCGAAGGTGTTTTAATCTGCTGAGCTATTTGGCAAGTACTTGTACTAAGATTTTTGAAGGCAAGGTTCTACAACATGCTTTGAGAAACAAAACCCAGAGGAAATGACACTTAGGTAGAATACAGTATGAAAATTACAGAAATGGAGAGAAGATAAATGTGTACAAACATGTTACAAACATGTAACACAAGATAAACATGAAGCACATCAAATCTGTGAACAGAACAGCTTATTTAATGAATAATGCTACTACTGTAAAAGGTAAATCTTCTGAAAACTTAAATTTAAATCACCACATTAAATCAAATTAAAACTAATTAAAGAGAAATATTTTTCTAACTCATGGAAGCAGCATCTTTTTTCTAAACTTTCATCAGAAGCAGAAACTATAGAGGCTAGGGAGATAGCTCAGACGCGTAAGCACCTACCTGGCAAGCACAAGGTCCCAAGTTCGATCCCCAGCACTGCATGCAGGGGGGTATGCCGTCTTGGCATAGAACTCCAGGCATGATGACACATGCCCATAATTCCAGCACTTTTGTGGTTGAGATGGGAGGATCACTGCCAGTTTGAAACTGAATGGTTGGGGGTTACAAAGATGAGCACAAGGCTAGCCCAAAATGCATAGCAAGACCCTGTCTCAAAAACAAAAATTATAAAAATTGCTATAGCCAACTTTATGAAAATAGGGGGAAAAAATCTCTGAATGCCTAAAATACTAAACGAATGACAAATTGGGGGGAGAGACATATGGCAAAGATTAATGTCCTAATACAAAATAAAATTTTATGAATAAGAAAAAGCAGTTCACAAAGAAATACAGGTTGTTCAACCTCACTAGTAATGAAATACAAAATACAACAACAATAACTTTTTTTTCACAAAGGTAAAAATTTAAAAGTCTAATATTATTGGGGGCTGGGGAGATAGCTCCGAGGCACAAGTGCCTGCTGGGCAAGTGCAAGATCATGAGTTCGAACCCTGGTCCCACAAAAAAAAAAAAAAGTCTAATATTAGCTAGTATTCTTTTTTTTTTTTTGGGGGGGGGGATTGGGGTTTGAACTCACAAGACTGCACTTGCCAGGCAGGCACTTGTGCCATGCAGCTAGCTCCTCAGCTCCCTAGCCAGTATTCTTAACAGTACGGTCCTCAACAGTGCTTATGGAAATACAACCTGTCATGATGTTTTGGAAATTTTATTCTGAAAAAACAGCATGCTTGGGAATGCATGCAAAACTATGTAGCATAACATTAACACAGTTAAAAAAAAAAAAAAAAAACTAGGGCTAGATAATTATTAACAAGCAACTAACTGTCCAACACTCACTTAGTATTGTATAGGCTGAAACAATTAAGTACAAGAATTTCAAAATGGTTTTAAATAGTTATTTCAGTTTTGGAGAAACAATTTTAAGTGTAAAATATTCCTTAAAAAACTTGGAAAAATTCACAACATAGTATCATGGTTCTCTCTCTCATTAGCTCAGTAATAAGGATGTCCACTAGACTACTGCAATCCAAAAAGTATTGAGTAGGGGATGAGGATGTAGACCCTGAGTGAGTCTCCAGTACAGAGGCTGATAGGAAAGGTACACTGTATACTGGATGATCTACTTAATTTCTAAAGGCCAGAAGTAAACCTTTTACATTCTGCATATAGTCAGCCACAGCAGATATTTTATTTGTTTAATCACCTTTCCCCTTTAACAGCTCATACTGAACAAGACATCAAATTTACATTTGTAATTTTCTATAATTTATCATAAATGGGGTGTGCTCTCCTTTATAACAAGATTAATGGAGACTAACAATGCTTTCTACCTATAAATCTCAAACTATAGGTTTCTTTTTTATTCAGAGCTATGCATTATGTTTTATATTTTTAAAAACATAAATTTTCAGAGAGTGGAAACAAGAAGCCAACAGCATATTAACAGCATAAAAATTTGAAGTGTTGAACTTAGAACAGTTACAAGTAAACTGAAAGGGGAAAACTAACACTGACACATAACCCTGCCACTTCACTTAAAAATATCCACACAAATCAATCTTCTCTCATTTGCAAAATAACTAAATATAAGAAGCTCCCAACTTTCCTAGATAACCCATTTTGTTATCTGATATATTGTATCACTTGGAAGTTCACTTTTATACACAACAAAAACTTTAATTTCCATCTATTGACTCTAGGGTTACTTTTAGAAACAAATCTAAATTTTTAATTCTTGCCATATGAAAACCATGAGGTTTTCAGTTATTGTATTTGGACAGCCAGTTTGGTTTCTAAATATCTCATCACACTGATTGGCTATGGATTCATTATAATGACACATGCTAGCAAAGTGTAACAACTTTCTTTTGAGGAGGCAAGGATGCTGGCTGACATACTAGTTCTCAGAATTGAAGTGACTGACTGCATTCTCTCTTAAGATACCACCCTATGACTATGTTCTAGATCAGTGATTCTTTACAGCTTTCAATTGTTTGCTGCAGCATGTGTACCATAATTTTACCACTATTCTAGACTTTACAAATTACACTCTAGAATGAAGGCCAACAGAGCTTGTTTAGAGGCCTGAGGTTATTTTCCCACAGAATTACCAAAGCCAGCAGGGAAAAATAAAGAAGCCCTCTGGGTCCCTTAAATGAACTATAAGCCAGCCTCTAGCTTTTGTGTCACACAAGACCAATCAAAGAAACAAGGTGATCCAGAAACGTATTCTCAATTAAAGATACCAAGTCATCTTGTGCCACCCTTCTGGTGATTCAGAAATTGTCTTTGTTCAGAATAACACAATTCTCTGCCCTGGGGCATTCCTGACTGCCATTCTTTTAACATGCAATGCATAAAGTCAGGCACGATGTCATATTGAGCCCCATCAAGAGTGTGCTCGCTTCTGTACGTGAGGACAGGCCATGAACATCCATCACTACCTATAAAAGATCCCTATTTTTCCTGGTGGGGAGACTCTGCTCTGGGAAGCATCACCAGTATGCTCCTTACTTGCTCCACGTAATAAACTTCTCGTCAGTCTTTAACCTTCTGGGTATACACATCTGTTCTGCATCAGCCAACTCAGAATCGGGTTGCTTTAGGTTATAGCCTCACAACCGAACACTTAAAAAGAACACAGATTCATTCTAAATTTGGTTTGCAAACAATTAGTTTTCACACGAAAGAAGCCACAGTTCCTCAGCCTACATACACAGTACATTAACCAAATCTCCTAAGCAACCTCACACTGAAATTGTATCATTTTCCCAATCTTTCTCTATCAAGATAGATGTGATAGCCTAACTCAGCTATAATCAACACACAATGAGTGTTTAAGAAGAACCCCGGGATCAAGGTTGTAACATAGGCTACTTTTAAATAAACATTTTAATAAATTTTTTTTTCTTTTTCTCAAATTTAAAAATTTCTTTAAAAAAGATAGCTCATCCAAAAAAATAATCTTATTTCATGCCAAAATCCTGTTATTAGCGGGCGATGGAGATAGTGCTGCAGTCTAAGCACCTTCCCAAGCAAGCACAAGGACATTGCAGAACCACATACCATGCCAGTCATCAAGATAAAGCATGGTGACACATGCCTGTATTCTCAGCACTGGGGAGGCTGAAACAGGAGGATCACTATGAGTCCAAGCTGTACCAAATATATACAGGTATCTATATCTATCTATATAAATAGGTCTGCCTGTCTGTCCATCTCTACCATAGAATCCAACTTACGTTGCCTATATTAAAAAAAAAAAAAAAAAAAAAAAAAAAAAAAAAAAAGAAAAAAAAGGCAGTGCTGGTTACCAGTATCAAAGATTCCTAAAACTAAAAGACTTTTTACAAATTGTTTCCCGTTATAGATTGGAATTACCATGCAGACTTATTGTAAGAAAAAACCGATAAAGGTGACATTTTACAGTGGCAATAACAGTGAAATGACAGTCAAGACAAACTTGCAATTAAGACTGATACAAAGAAACTATTATTATTGGCCACTAGTGACATTCAAAGAACTATGGTAAATTATACCTTAGATATAAAAGCAAGGAAGAAAAGATCCTATCTATTCAGACTCTCCCATTACAAATTTCTTTCGATTCTATAAAATACCATACTCATATTTGTAAAATTATCCTAGTCTCCAATACATGTCTATTATACTTTTATTTCATGCTTATTCTATAGTAGGGACTTTTAATACAATGCAACCAATTATTATTTCTATCAATATGAGCAGTAGTATCATTAGACAGCTATTACTTTTGTACTTGCTACATGTGGACAGATTAATGTTTTACAGGAACTATATTTAATCCTCTCAAAACCCTTTCAAAATAGGTATGAGTATTATTCTAATTGGAAAACTAGCATAAAGCAAAGCTATGCTCATAATCTGGACAAAAGAAATTGAAAAATTCCTAGAGAAGTATGCTTCAAAGACTGTGATTAAATAAGGTAGCATTATTAAGAACAAAACAACAGGGCTGAGGTGATACCTTGAAGACCTAAGTGCCTGCTTGGCAAGGACAAGGACATGGATTCGATACTCAGTACCACAGGCCATACCAGCCCAGGAGCCCTGGGCGTGGTGGTGCATGCTTCTAATCCTAGCACTGAGGAGGCTCAGTCAAGAGGATCACTGTGAGTTTGAACTGTATAGTGAGACCTTGCACCAAAATAAAATAAAACAGAATAAATAAAATAAAATAAATGTAAGATTAAAAGAAGGGCTTGGAGTGAAGCTCGATGGGAAAGTCCTGGCTTCAATCTGTTGAGGGACAGATTTAAAACCTGATAAATTCTGTATCAACTTTTAAAACTAAAGTTAACCTGAACTACACAGCTATAGCCTATGTAAGCTATGGCCTTTGTCTCATAATGATTAAATGCTCTAGGCAAGGCAATCAACCTTACTGAACATAAAACAATAAAAGAATTATTTGCCACTAGTGACATTCAAAGAACTACATTGAGAAGGTGAAAAAAAAAACATATTTATCTTTGATGTATTTAAGAAAAAAATAATTTCAGTGTTTCACAACAAAAATTAATTTTTGTCTTGAGATCTATTTTCATTACTAGTGAATAAAAACTTCTACAGTTATACCATAACCTATTTCTCCAGGTTTTCATTTTGAAATTTAGTACGAGATATCTAAGATCTAATTCCATATTACTGGCCATTGCTATTTTCTCAAAACATTAGAAATTTTATCCACATTTTTAATGCAAAAGCACAAATATAAATGATGAATACTGTTTTTCAGATACAGATGGACTACAAACTATCACACTAAGCCAGGACATACTTAGAAAGTAAACACTGTATCACTTCAATGGAACTAATACAAAAATGTAGCACATTGTACTTGGTAGACATTGATTACTACTTCACAAAACTTATGAGACAAAGAGAATATCCTACAAAAGTAAAAACATTTGAAATAAATTTATTTAAGGATAAACTACATTATGGTTCATAAATCAGGTATAAGCTGAAGTAAAACAGCATCAAACTATGCAAGCCAGTCAATGTGGTGCCACTGTCCATGATTCCAGCACTCAGGAGATGAGGCTAGTCTGGACGAGATAGTGAGAACTATCTAGCAAGAACCTATATCCAAAAAATGTATAAAAATAAAAGTTAAAATATTAAGTCTAATTTTCAATTTTAGAAACAGTAAACAGCCAAAAAACTATCTGGTACTTCACATAGTACGTGATATATAAATTGTATCTCAATCCACCTTATAATATTTATTGAAATGTTTGTTCACTTGGAATATAGGAAAGATACAAACAAAATTATTTGAAAATGAAATGCAACCACATATGTATAAATGTTTAGCAAACAGGTATCACTTGACTATAATTATGAAATGACATTGCAATAAAATGTATTACTTGTATCACTAAATCCAGTTAGTACTGCATGTTTACAAATTACAAACAAATCCTATGCCATCTGAATTTACCAACAATACCATCCGTCTCTATCACAGTAAGCAACATTCTCAGCACAGTGTCTCCCAAAAGACACAAACTTACTCAACTACCACCAATCTGTAGCACAATTTTTTTTTTTTTTTTTTTCTGGCGGTGGGGTAGGGGTATGTACCAGAGATCAAATTCAGGGACCCTGTTTTACCAGGCAGGGGCTTATGTCACTGAGCTATATCCTCAGCCCAATGGTTTGCTCATACTAGGAATGTAACAAGTATGTTTGAATTACAATGAACTTTTAGTTTGTTTTTGAAGTATCTATACATATTATTAGCAAATAATTTTCTTAAATATATTTTAGATTGTTCCCATCTTTGGCAGAAAAGAAAAAGTGTAAAGAAAGAATACTGTGATACAGAATGAATAAGTAAAACAAGTCTTTGCATTGCGAAGGCCCCAGTTGATATTCATAGTCACCTTTTACCTCGGCATTCTGAGTAAGAACTTCAATTCAGTTTTCTTCATCTGTTAAACCCTAGCCTAAAGCCAATGAACAAAACTAGCACCTAGTTTTTAACTATACTTCTCTGTTAAAAGGAACCAGAAAACCTTGGAGGAATGGAATGCATTCAAAAAGGTAGGTGAAGGAAAGCATGCGATAAACTTGGAACATCCTGTGATAACAGAGAAAGTACTCAAAAAATAGACATGTCAAACAAACATAAAACTACCCAGATGAGTCCTCCCAGTGGTCAAATCTGGAGTAACTGAGAACAATATTAACAATGGACTTTTAATCCATGCTTAAACGAGAGAAAGTTTTTCTATACAATTTCAATTAATAAAGGTGGAAGAAACGATGAGGACAGAACTACAGTATTCGGCAAAATAAATAAATAAATAAACAAACAAACAAATAAATAAATAGTAAATAAATGTAAAACATAAATTTAGAATACTTGCACAGCTTCAATGTCACCTTCTCAAAAGATGTACATTATAAACAGAGCATAAGGTGGAGGAATCTGGGAAACAGTTTAACCAAATGATTCAATATCACTAGTAATAGCACAATCAACACCATTAACCCCCCGTCTTGAAGTCACAAGGAAACGTCACCTAGTAGTACAGCACTATGGCCAGAAATAAACTGATTATTAAAGAGGGAAAAACTAAAGAGTTGTTTAAAATGAAAGGAAAATAAAGACATGACTTAGTGTAATATGTGATCATGGATTTCATACTGAACTGGAATAACTAGCAATATTTGATCATCAGTAGCACCTAATACTGTCTAGATGTTAATATCTTGTTTGGGCTATATAAACACTGACATTTTGGGACACTGTTCAAAGAGTGTTTTGTAGGTCTAAAGCTGTCCTAAAGTGAGAATATTAAAAAAAAAAAAAAAAAGAATGAATTAATGTATATGCATCTCCACCAGCCTCATGGAGTTGCTCTAAGAACCAGATAACACATAAAAATGCTCTGAAAATTGTAAGCATATCACAATGTTAGCAGTGTTTCTGCTGTTTAATTTTGATCCTCAAACAGGACTATTTTAGAGGATTGTTCTCTGCTATCCTGCAAATACACCTTCGAGTCTATGCAAGAACTTAAACTGTTAACTGGGAGCATCGAGAAGATCTTAGTTTTTAAACAAAGGTATCTATGGGTTGTATTTCTACTTTAAAGAGAAAAAAAAATTACCATATAAAAATGTTGTCCACCGGGCCAGCGAAATAGCTCAGCGATCTAAAGCACCTCAAGTTTAGGCAAGCTTAGGGACTGTGGTTTGATTCCCCAGCACAGCCAAGCCAGCCCACTCCAGGGCAGGCTGAGTTGGCCACACACACACAAAAAGAAGTCTATCACCCAAAAATGTCTAATGTTCTTGTCACTATGTCCCCTAAAGTAGATTGCAAGAATAAGAATTTTCTGAATGAATGTGAGAACCAGCTTATAATTACGTTATCAATAATGACCATCTAACTTAAAACTCCTAAATGGTAACTCCTAAATCTATAACAGTGAAAAAACTCAAGATTAAGATTGTGAAAGGGGACCAGAAAAAAATAAGAGTGCATTATGTACATGTACCCCTCCCCCATGATAAATATAACCATTAGATACTTCAGACGTATACTAAATTTTAAAATTTCTTAAGGATAACCTAAGTTGGCAGGTGAGAAAATGATAGATGACCACGTTTATGTGGTCTCATCACTGCTTCCACCTTCCACTTTCCAACTCATAGAATCTTCTATTTTTAGTATATTTGAATTGAAAGGGAGAAATGTAGTTCAGTCATATATGAATTATCTGAGTTTAGAAAAACCATTTCCAACTCAAGTATCTGTTTTGAGTTCCAATCAGAAACTGATGTTACACAGACCATTTATACAACTTAAAAAAAAAAATACATCTCATGCTCTTATAATGAATGCAGACCTACTTGGGCTAATTGTTATTTAGTTAAAAATTACTTCACAGTTCTTGCAAGGAACTATTAAAAACAAAGCTAGTCACACATATGATATAAATAATTTTCCATTTTTATTTTTAAGAAATTTTTGTTTACAACACATAAAATATAAAGTTGTAAGACTTCACAATATTCATTTGATGTTGTGCTGTTGCCAGACACTGTATCTTTAGCCCTTAGAAGAGTTTTACAGAAAAGCTATCCTACTGTACAAACTTCAAAATGAATCAAACTCTATCACTACATAATTCCCAATACCACACACAGAACTATAAGGTTAAGCATATACACACAGATGCTTCCTTAAAATGAAGTCATTTTTACTTTCAATAGTTTTTCTCACCTAGAAAAACTCCACTGCAGTGAATTGGTATCTTTAAGTCATTCATTACCAAAGGTAATAATCATTTCCTTCTAGTATTACTGAAAGGTGCTTGAAGGAAAGGTTCAGATTTCAGTGGATCAACACTCCTTAGTGCCTATCTCTTCTTTGACGTGGATTACTCAGTGTGACCATTAATTGTGGTATGGCAGCTCAACTGCAGAACCACCTAACACAGTAAAGCACGATCTGGTTGCATCTGTTAACAACTGATTTGTCTGGCGGTCAACAAAATATAAAGACACCGACAGACTGCAGGCTCAAGAGAATAAAAAGGGAAAGCATAAGGGTGCCGTCTGGTACTGAACAGCTCCAACCTTTGGGGTAGGTACATGACTGCTGTGTTGCCACTGCCTGTGGACACTGGTCCCTAATTTCTTCAGCCTTCTATGCAAACTTGCAAGAGTGACACTAGTGAGCTTTGAGGCTAGTAGTGGACACAAAGGCACTGATGCCACTGCAGGCTATTTCTGTCACCAGAAGGTCTAAAAGGCTTGTTTTGGCCTCTGACCTTGGACTAGTGCTGCATGGTTGGTGTATCTTGTTTCATCACTATCTTCTTGGTCTGGGTAGCTACTGCACACAGCCAGCCACTGCAGACTCCTCCACCCGATGACACACATTTCCACTTTGGACTCTGCCACCTCCTATCTGTCTATCAACTCTTTTCCTCTACAGAACTGTAACACACAATGTGTGTTTTGTTACAGCTATTTTATTCACTTTCAACATTAATGATTGTTCCGACCCTCAGAGCAATGGAAAATACAGGGAGCTAAACTAGACTAGTCAGAAATGCTGCAGCATCCTTACCTCCTCCATCTAATTGGCTGCTGCCATCAGCACAGCATTTCACTGCATGTGTGTTATTGATCCTTTTGGGCCCACTACACTGAAGCATTTCATTACTACTAAAATATGCAGAGTACACATAATGGTTTTGAATTAAAAGTTGTTTCCTTACTGAAACATACCTAAACACTGCTAATGCAGGAGCTAAATACTTTAATAATGTGACATTTAAATAAGACTTCACTTCAGCATATTTTGATATTAAGTGTTTATGACAAGGCCTACTATTTCATCACTCAATAAGAAACATTTCACATCACTAGATTATCATGTAAAAACATTTACCTTAAAAACCAAGTACTCCTTCCAAACATAAAAATCTTAACAAGTATCTGAAAGTTAAGACAAAAATCTACTGGACACCCAGCAGATCACAAAGATGACAGGATTAATAAAGAGTTGTTTCAAGAACATTAGCAAGAAATATTCAAGGAAAGAGCTCACTTGGAGGTGTGCATGGAAAACTTACATGGACATTGCTGTATAGTCACATCCACTCTAGATTTTAAAAAGATTTTTAACTGACACATAAAAGTAATATACACTTGTGAAGTCAATTACTGTAGTTTTCAGTATTATTTAGCACATCAAAATAATCTCTTAATAATATAACCTCAAACAGAATTATACAAGTAAAACTCACACTTTAATACTACAAATGAGAAATGCAACTAATAGATTTTGAAATTAATAATGGAATGTAGAGGTTATTAAGTCAAATTACACAATATTAGAGCAAAAGCACCAGAAATCATTTGAGCTATCTTATGCATTCTAGCAATGAGAAAAAAAATTCTGTAAAAAGTTTCTTTTCAAAAGGAAGGCTATACATCTGGCAGTATTTGAAACAATAATGTAAGAACAGAATGAATAATACTAACCATCAAAAAGTGTTAAGGCAGGGAACAAAGAAAAAAGAGTAGAAACATACAGAATGAGTAAGAGATAAGTAAAATACCACAAGTAAAAACCTAGACAGTTTGACCATACCTAATTAAGTTTAAACTGCAAGTGTCACTTACTAGCTTAACCTCAACCAGGCCTAGATTTCAACTCTAAGATGGATATGATTGTATCTATTTCATAGGGTTGTCATGGGATTTAAGATGAGTTTATTATTCTTGTGAATCAACTAGTTCACTAAATCGATTCAGAACCTGCTGTATAACAAACACTCCAGAACATTTTAGCAAAACTTGTCTTCTGCTACAGAAAATACAAGTCAAGACTACAACAAAGTAAAACTTTAAACCTATTTCTTATATTAGTAGTGGGAGCATAAAATGAAATCATTAGGAAAACAAATTTGCATTATTTCATATTTTAAAATTCTGAACTATTTTCTTAAATACAGTTATTCCTTGGCACACAACTTTGAAACTCAACTGCAGTGCCACTCAGTACATTTTGACACAAAACCTTTTCTGTACGCAAGCTGTGACTTGTTAGCATCTACTGCCTGTCTCATGACTCACTACTCTGCACAGTTTGTTTGATGCCTGCTATTTTTTTGGTATTACTGCACCTCCTGGAAGTAATTAACAAGCACAAACATATCAATGTATATAACCCGAGAGGACAGTTAGTACACACACACACACACACACACACACACACACACACACACACACACACCAGGAGCATACACAAGAATTCACAACAGTAAGGTTTGTGATAGCAAATACTGAAAACAACTCAAATAAGCTTAAGAGGAAATAATCTGAATTGCAGTAACACAAAGGCATATCATGCATAAGTATGAAAGAATAAAAAGCTGTATTTTTTAAAAGTAATGTAGCTACTGACTACAAACACTGACAAGATTAATGTCAATATATTCCTTTTACAGTTAAAAGAGCACAACTAGGTATACACATACAACCACACAACCAATAAATTTTTTTAAAAAAGCAATACAGAAGAATTACTCTTAAGAAAAATGCTAAGGAACTATGACAGCACCTTACATGTTATTATTAATGTTTTCATTCTTGGGTTAGACTTTGTGTGGGTACTAGTCAAGCGAATAAAATTTAAAGTAACAGACTACAAAGGCCCATACACAGACTAACGGTGACATTTAAACTAATTAATAACTAAACTTTTTCCAAAACAGAATAGAGAAGTTATGTGTAACCTGTTTTGGGGGAAGAGTTAAACCAATGCATGCCTGATGCAACAAAGTGCTTGATCCATGTTAGCTGCTATACAAAATAATATAACGGAAGTTTTTACACACTAAGATGCATTTTAAAATAAAAAATATTTTCTGTCAATCAACTCTTCTGTTTCCTTAAAACAGAAACCACACCTAAAAAGATAATTACTATACCAGACAAACCAATGACACAGCAGAGCCTGTCAACCCAATTCTCTTCCCACTGGATCCATCTGTCCCACAAACTTGTAATATTCACTACCATGCATAAAATTATTGCTGTATATGGATAATATACATTAACTAAAATATGCTATTCCCAAAAGGATTTTATTTTTATTCTTTTATTAAGGAAAGATTTTAATAGCTAGTAAAATTTTTTACAACTAT
Organism: Myocastor coypus; assembly: GCA_004027025.1. NCBI lineage: Eukaryota > Metazoa > Chordata > Mammalia > Rodentia > Myocastoridae > Myocastor > Myocastor coypus. The sequence continues at coordinate 56,506 of PVJA010007284.1, read as the reverse complement.
GAGGTCAGAAAAAAGTGAAAGAAATATTGAGCACTGCAAAAGTCAAGCAATACTGGGCTTAGCTATGACTACCACAGACTGAGGCTGACATTATTCGTTTTTTAAAAATACATGCATGTGCAGGTGCACACACACCATTTTTTCAGACCTTCAACAAATATGACAGAATGGTAAGTAATGAATATACATCTCAAAGGAAAATTTAAAAACTGGAGAAGCTAACTGAAGAACCAGGTCAATGTAACAGCAGAAATTAACGACCAAAAATATTTACTACTTCAAAGAATCAAGAAGTGGACTCATTAAAGTTTTTGCACAACAAAAAGAAATCATCAAGAGTGAAAAGAAGACTCAACATGGGAAAAAGTATTAGCAAACTGTCCTGAAAAGGACTTCTGTCTAGAACATATAAAGGATTCAAAAAATGATTAAGAGCCCCTCTATTGAAAAACTCAATCCTAAAACAAGCATCTGAGATGAATACACATTTCTCAGATAAATAAAAATGGAAAATAAATACATTTTTAAAAATTCAACATCACTAGTCATTCAAGAGATGCAAATTAAAACAACTTTTTGATTCCACTTCACCCCAGAAAGAACTGCTATCATCAAAAAAACAACCAATACAAATGTTAAAGGAACTGTGGGGAGAAAGGACTCCTCCACTGTTGCTGGGACTGCAGACTGGCACAACCACTAGCGAAAGCACTGTGGAGATTACTCAAAAAACTAAAATTAGAGGTTCTATTCAACCCAACTATGTCTCTTCACTTCCCAAAAGAATTAAAAGCATAACATCACAGGGATTTAAGCATACCCATTTTATAGTGGCATAGTTTTTAACAGCTAAACCTTGGAAACAGTCCAAATACCCATCAACTGAGGAATGGATGAAGATGTGTTTTTTTTTTCATACAATGGAGTACTATTCTGATATAAAGAAGGACAGGATAAACTTCAGACATTTTTGACAAATAAATCACCCTGAGACTATGCTCTTTAAGTGAAAATATCAGACATGGGTCTAATTTTTCTAGTGTGAGAAACAAAGTGTAAATAGGGACCAAAACCTCTAACAGATTTTTTTTTTTTTTTTTGTCTTTTTGAGACAGGGTCTCGCTATGCAGTTGAGGCTGGTCCTGCACTCACTTTTGTAGCCCAGGCTGGTCTCGAACTCGCACCAATCCTCCTGCCTCAGCCTCCCAAGTGCTGGGATTACAGGCGTGAGCCACCACGCCCGGCTTCTAACAGATATTTAGAAAAGCTAAGAAAATAAAAAGGAAAACAGGAGGTGATGGGGAGAGGTAAGGGGACTAGGATAAGTAAAAAGGACAAAGAATGCTTTCCTCAACAAAGGGGAGAAGGGCTGAAAGGAGGAGAGGAGAATGAGAAAAAAGCAAGATAAACCTTGTACAGGCACAAATTCCCTCTGATGAATTTTATTATCATGTATGTTTAGGATGTATCAACAAAATACATTCTATGAAAAAATTAAAATTTTCTCAACAGACTGAATATGTAAATTACCTAATTTTCAAAATATTTGTTGGGCTTAAAAACCGAAATGCTCCTGATTTGTCTCACACAAGTCACTACCACATATGGCTGTTTAAATTAAATGAAATTAAAAATGTAGTTCCTAAGGAACTGGAGCCATATTACAATCACAAACCTAATATTCCTTATGCGAAATGTGTAGGCAAGAATTATTTTAGATTTTGGAGGTTTTTTGTGTTTTATAATATTCCCATAGATTTTACCAGCTGGATACCCAATCCAAAATTTTGAAATTTGAAATGTTCCAAAATTTGATGAATATCATGCTGGTGTTTAAAGTTTTAGGCTTCTGATCAGGGATACTCATTCTGTTTTCTATAGTCAAAGGGCCATATAGGACACCAGAAATGCAACATTTCTATCATCCCAGAAAGTTCTATTTATTTGGACCACGCCCTTAGAATCTCAAAGTATAACCTAATTAAGAAGGTCGAACTGGCAGCAAATGTAAAAATTTTAGCCAAAAAAAGTTTCTTTCAGTGAAGTAGTTAACAATTGGCTAGAAAGCTGAAAGATAGAATAACAGAATTAATGCTTAGTACAAAATTATAGCCTTTTCATCTACAATTTCCTTATGGGTAACTGGATGATTTCAGAGGCTGGATGGAGTTGCATTTACAGCCAGTACAGGAATCCCTCTACAACTAATGGTATATGGTTTACTGCAACTGAGCAAGACCTAAAAAAGGTTGAGAGACCATTACTACATGTACAATGGCAAACACTTCAGTGACTGATTACCCTGGATGCCAAAAAGTGGCTTGACACAGCTTAGAAAATTCTTTTTTTTTTTTTTTTTGTCTTTTTGAGACAGGGTCTCGCTATGCAGTTGAGGCTGGGCCTGCACTCACTTTTGTAGCCCAGGCTGGTCTCGAACTCACACCAATCCTCCTGCCTCAGCCTCCCGAGTGCTGGGATTACAGGCGTGAGCCACCACGCCCGGCTAGAAAATTCTTACGGAGATACAAACTCCATTAACTGGAAGCAAGAAGGACAGCATCCTCAAGTAACCTACAGCACCAGGGGCAGTATTATCTCTTTCAAAGAGGAAAAGGTCCCATATAGTGAGACTCACTTGCTATTCCTGATCAGTGTAAAATACTTAGGATTTACCACGAACCCTACATGATCTTAACATCCATACAATCTATTGTTTGGGGATGGCTGTAAACAAGTCAGGAGTGTAACTGTGTCATATATAAAACATAACTTTTCATAAAACTTGAAGACTTACAGTGCTGATACACAGTCTGACTTCTGTATTCTACTTCACATGAAAACAAGCAAGACCACTGCAAATGAAGATCCCCAGATCTAACCTATTAGGCAACATCTGGGATGTCGATGTCCTCTTAAGATGTGTCTCCTCATTGGTATTAAAAACTCCCAGTTATGTGCACCTCATTATTTCATGAAAAAAGGAATACTGATAATTATAAGATCCTTAGGGGAATGGGGGTTCAAATAAGATTACAAAAAAATTTAAATTTGAGTAGCTTTACAGAGTTTATAGATGACACGTTACATCATTGCTTTTCTCAGATTTCTTTAGTGAAGAGTTCCAGAAATAAGACACCATATGTAAAATCAAGCTTTACACTGAAACGCCACAGCATTTGTGTGCTGTATATCTGTAAGTGTATATGGTACTGTGACAGACTAAAGGTCTAATAGCTACTATGTTAGGGTATAGGCTTAGGAGCCAAACGAAGGCTTTTGCTTACCAATTACAAAGATTCATCAAGTTATTTAACTTTGTCAGACCTCAGTTTGTTCACCTTTATAAAACAATAAAACTAGTCATAGTTATGGCTAAATTCATAAAATCACCTTAAGTCCATACTGATAATCACTCAAACCTTAGCTGCCACTTAAACATAATAGTGGAAGCTATATGAAACCACAAGGTTAAGAAAAAAACAAATTTCACTTATAAATAATTCATAACAAGGGCCAGCAAGATAGCTCAGCAGACTTAAGTGCTTGCTTAGGCACAGACAGGTTCAATCCCCACATAACAGGTTGGACCGACTACACCCTTGGGCATGCTGAGCTGGCCACCGAGACTGGACGTGGTGGCGACGCAAACAACTGGAGAATCACTGAGTTCGAGGGTACAGTGAGACCCTGTACCATATACATTAAATAAATAAGTAATCTATAATGGGGAAAAATGTGAATTTCCTGAAGCAGCAATTTAAAAAACCAAAACTATTCTGACCGTTATCTTACTCCTATACATTTATATTAAGAAATTATTTGAACACGGGAAAAAGTATATTAAAAACACAATGTGATCTACAATAACAGAAACCTAAAACCTTGAAGTGTTTACTAAAGAGGTGATATTTAAACTTTTGGTATAACTTGTTGAAATGTTACAGATAGTAAGAACTGTAAGCCTAAACCAGACTAAGTATATCAAGTAAAGCTGATTAAGAAATATTACCATTTACTGAACTTTTGTGTCAGATCAAGTGTAAAAATAAATATGTATATGTGTAGGGTTTTAACAAGCACAACTGCCAGGTGGGGTGGCACAAGCCTATAATTTCAGCACTTGGGAGACTGAGGCAAGAAGATTAAGGTGAGTTCAAGCCCAGCCTGACGTACATAACACAGTTTTAAACCAGCCTGAACTATATGATGAAACCCAGTCTTAACCCACCTCACACACCAAGAGAAAGCAGAATTGTGTGTCTGTCATTCCAGCACTTGGGAGAAACTGAGGCAAGAGGATCACCATGAGTTTGAGTCCAACAAGGGCTACACAGCGAGTTCAGGCTGGTCTGAACTACATGACAAGACCTTGTCTCCACCCCCCCACCCCCATCACCTTAGTTTGTTTTCCTTACATTACCTGGCTGGCTAAATTTACTTGAGACTGGGCAAACATAACACTAGGAAGATAAGTTAACCTGTAATTAAAGTCAAATTTACTCTTCATATTGGTTGCATACTGCAGCCTAGCGTACATTAATTACACTGGTCCTACCTGAAATGCAATACATATTCATCACTTATATTTTGTTTCTTTTTGGCTTATTATGAGGAAGTTTTCTTTTTCAAGTATCAAGACTAGCAAAAACTGCTAAGGTCAACTAAGTTTTATGTATTGACTAAGGTTGTTTTTCTTAACTATTGCTAAGTTGATTAAGTTTATAGTTTTTCAAAGCAAACAAAACGTACCTCATATTTTTTTTTCTTTTTTCTTTCTTTCTTTTCTTTTCTTTTTTTTTTTTGTCTTTTTAAGACAGAGTCACGCTATGCAGTTCAGGCTGGCTTGGAGCTCACTTTTGTAGCCCAGGCTGGTCTCAAACTCACACCAATCCTCCTGCCTCAGCCTCCCAAGTGCTGGGATTGCAGGCATGCACCACCATGCCCGGCTATATCACATGTTTAAATTCTTGATTTATGCTCATTCACAACACTGATTCCACAGATAACATTAAAACTTATTTCTAAACTAAGTTTATGACATGTAGCCAAAGCAATTATTTATTTTTTAATCAACAAATTACATTGCTTCAAATATCAGGAATACTGGGCCAAAGCTAATATCAACTTTTGTTTTTGCTGTGGATGAGCAAATGGTAACCTAAGTATAGTCTATAAGCTAAAGTTCCAAACGACTGAGAACACTGAAGTTACAGCTACCAGATCTAGCCTACCAATGCCATGAGGACCTTGGCTAGATTATACTGGCCTAAAGCTTCAATAATTTAAATTGAAAAAAATATTCTCCCATGAAAAAAATGTTTCACCTCCACACAATATTTAAAGCTTCTTCACTTAACTGTAAGATCTTTTTCACCTGTAAGGAGAAAGACAGCAAGCTTACTTATACTTCCACAATGTGCTTAGCTATTGAAATCCTTCTACATGCTCGAGAAATGTCTTCTTTTTGTAACTAAATAGGTGTGCTTAAAAATCAAACAAAACTACACAGAAACAGGTTTTTTTTTTTTTTTTTGCCTTATTTTGCTGAACACATCCCAGACACTGTTTCACTAAGTCTCTGCCTAGAACATCAAAGAAAGAACTGCTTTCTCACAAAGTAAAATGTAATTTTTCTAGCAGATTAATAGTCCTTTTTTAAAAAAAGTAACTCTACTTTCAGGTTAACTGAAATGGAGTACTGATTATTTCATGAAATAGTTTCACTTTTCTGAAGAACTAAAAGTTCTTTTTAGTATTTTTTAATCTCTAATGAAAAAAATGTTAATGGTGGGAGATTACACTGATATTAACATTTCTCTTACGTAGGGACATATCATCCTGCCTTTACAGATGGAAAACCAAACAAAAACATAAGGTACTATAATTTGCCAAAGTCGTAATGCTACAGTAAGCAGCTAGGTTCAGGATATTAAAGAAAGTGAATAAATTTTGTTTTGGAAGGATTTTCCTAAACCCATTAAGAATACCCAAACACTACAAAATTTTCTGTTAATAGTAATACAATTTATTTGTGTAATACTCTATAAAACAGTCAACATCCTGGTTAACCTCTCAAAAATCTTTAAATTCTTAATCCAAATTTGGCCAATTTACTTGAAAGTCCATTTTTTTCACTACATACTTCCAGATTCTCAAAAACTCTCATTCTTGCAAGATTACAAGGAGATTCTATCGTTACCAGTGCTTTGAACTCTCTCCAGCCCTTCTCCATTTTTACCTTGCCCTTTATACCAACACTCTTCTCTCAAACCTCCCTTTCCAAAATCCTTAGTCTTGCCTCATTTATCCCAGTAACATCAAATATACTGCCATTGGCTGGGAGACCTCACATCTTGGTTTCCAATGTCAACTTCAACATTCACACTGTTGACCTTTAAAAGAGCTCATCAGATCTTGGCCTTTCTACTCCAAAATCCTTCATCTATTTCTAGTTTAATCTTCCTTTATATGTCATCCTGGAGCCTTCCATTCTGATCAAATCCCTTTCAATTTCTCTTGTAACACATACTCTAACTTAAACCAAACACTCTATGCGTTTATCTATCTTTTCAAGCTCTCTCTTTTTTAAATTTAGCCTGTGCATTAAGTGTATGACATAGAATGTGGTATAAATACCACATGATCTGAATTTCAGTACTACCACTTTCTCCTTTGTGTGGCTATCAGCATATTACTACACTTTTCTTGAACCTCTGTGATCTCATTTGTAAACCACAGTTAATACTTGGTTAATCCAGTAGTGTCTGGAAGGTTTGCCCATCAAGTTGTAAGAACCATCAAGCCTTTTAACATGCTGGCTTAAAACCTACTACTAATCTATCTAATGTTGTAAGAAAGATCCATCATTTTGCATGTTAAAGAAAATCAAAATCTCATGGACTTGTAACAAGCTTCTGGACCCTGAAAGATGTCATAAATAATTAACTAAATCTAAATATTAAAAGGGTAACAAGCCAGGTGTGGTGGCACATGCCCTGTAATCCCAGCACTCAGAAGGCTGAGGGGAACCTAAAGCACCAACACCTTAAAAAATGGGTTGGCAGATAGCTCAGTGGCAGAGCACTTGCCTAGCATGTGCAAGACCCTGAGTTCAATCTCTATCACTGCAAAAACCAAATAAACAAAACATGTTATCTCTGTTAACATGTTCAGTTAATGAAACACTTATCTCTAAGCATTAAATTAACATGACGGAATGGCTAAGTGAGTTTACTCCTGGTATTTCTTGGTCATTAAGCCAAGATATAGCCAATGCTATATCTTTAGCATATTCCTTGTAGAACTATTCCACAGGCTCAAGCTCAATGGACTTTGGCACATGTATTCATCTCACAAATGGAGAGAGGCCATACTTATTTTTTTAAACTGAGCAATACAAAGTTCTCATCTCTGATACATAATGTATCAAAAGACACATACTATCCATGATGTAAGTCTGCAAACCCAGCTATGCAGAGGGCTTAGGCAGCCCAGGAGTTCTAGACCAGCCTGCACAAGAGAATTCTCTTTGACCAAAATACCCACAAACAAACAAAAAAAGTGTATTAAGTCTAGTATAAGAAAATTTTAAAACTATGAACACATTTCCAAATTTTGTATGTTTGTTGTTCAAACTTCATGCTTTTAGCATGCTACCAGAAGTCTTTCATTTGCTTAACTATGTAAAAGAAATTATGTAATTAAAAATGTCTAAATAAATAAAAATATCCCAGTCTAGCAGCTTAGGTGTCTATCACTTCAACACTAAACATACACCATTTACACAGATGACCCCATAATGATGTTTAGTCCAAATCCGTTGAATTAAAAGGGCCAAACTGAGGCCTACAGAGGTTGTCATTTGTCCAAGATCAACTGGAATAAAAAATGAAGAAAACTCCATGTCCCGATTTTCAGTTTAGTACACTTCACACTATATCACATTCCACAAAAAAGTATTGACAGTTAAAAAAATTATCTGCAAATGCTTTTAGATGATCATTTCAATTCTACTTATGTCTCTCTAGGATGATTCTAGTTACTCAAAGTCAGTTTTGTTTGAAAGACACCTTTTTTTTATTACTCAGCATACTTTAAGAGAAATAAGATTTCATTTCCACTCATAACTGGCAAAAAATTTTTTTTCCTAACAAAACTGAACAAAGTGTAAGCACTCTCCTATACTGAACTTTTAATTTTCAAAGGGCAATTTAACAGAAATAAACACAGCTGCACCTCTTTTAACTTCACTGCTATCTTGCAAAAAAGCAACATACATGGATAAAATACACTAAAATGTTTTAAAAAGGATCAAATGCAATATTGCTCAGAAATATCTTAATATTGATGAAAATTAATGTTATATATCATTAACTGAACATAAATTTTTAACCACTAAAAATTATGTTTTAGAATATTTAACATGGGATTATATTCACAATATTTTATACTACTATAGTATCTACTGTGCAATTCCATTTCAATGAGGACACGTATACACACTAATACTTGAACAGAGCATTTATCACAGTGCTTAGCACAAAGCAAAAATCCAAAAACAAGTATGACTCATTATCAACATCAAAGGAAAAATGATTACATAACAAAATGATAGCACTTGGTATATAGGAGCAGAACTGTAAGCTAGCACTACTACTACTGCATGGGGTGAAGGATTTCTTTTTTTTTTTTTTTTTTTTTTTGTCTTTTTGAGACAGGGTCTCACTATGTATGCAGTTTTAGGCTGGCCTTGAGCTCACTTCTATAGCCCAGGCTGGTCTCGAACTCACACCGATCCTCCTGCCTCAGCCTCCCAAGTGCTGGGATTGCAGGCGTGCGCCACCACACCCGGCTAAGGATTTCTTAAATTTTTTTTTTTTTTTTTTTAAATGCAGTTCAAGTTTCACTCAAGGGTGGAAAAGAAAGGCAGGATTTACCAACTCCTCTCCTTGACAATTCAAAGAGGTCAGATTGCTACTCTTTCTCTTTTACTCGCCTCTTAGTTATCCTGAAACTTTGAACCCTGTACCCATTACCCTTTTCTGATCAATTTCAACTTTATCACTGATCACTTCCTCAGAGAAACACCCTAAAGGAGTTGGGGGAGGGGCAGACATAAAGAATTTCAAATCTACAAAATCACCAAGAAATACAAACTGCTAAGTTTTGAGCTTCCTGTTGCAAAAAAAAGAATTACGATACAAAAGCCTTTTTGTTGGTGACATGGTTCTTCAGACACAGCTCAGACTAAGGATATCCAACTCCATGACCATTTAGGAGGCCTGAATTAAATAATTTCTCAAGCTGGCATAAACAAAACATGAAAAAGTACAAGTCTTAGAAAAATAAAATCACTTCTCCCGTAATTTTGACCTATTTTTCTAATGCAAGTAATGATCTCAAATGTATAAATTAAAAAAAGTAAAAACAAATTAATATAATTCCTTGAATTCAGCCACATTCACTAAATATCACCAAACACTGCTGGTCACACACATTAGGATAACAGTTATGTAACAAGAACACAAAAACAAACAAGTGAGTACAGAATTACAGGAGTTTAAAAAGTAATATAAATATGGGTCAAAAGTACAGAGACAATACAGGAGAATACTGGAGAGAATTTAGGATGTGAACATGGGGTGGTATCCATAAAAATCTGTAGTACATGCTAGCACAGTTTTTAAAAAATAGATAAAATTTTAAGTCAGAAAGCAGAAGGCAGGCTGGGCAAGGTGGCACATGTCTGTAATCCCAGCACTTGAGAGGCTGAGACAAGAGGATCCTTGTGAGCTTAGAAGCCAGCCTGAACTGCACAGTGAAGTCCCATCTCAGAACACACACACACACACACACACACACACACACACACACACAGAGTAATGAAGCCAAATCAGGAGTACAATGATTTAGCTCATATCTCTATTACCTAGATCAGTTGACTTCTGTGCAAATGTCTGTCTTGTGCACATTCTACATCTATATAAACATTACTTTCCATAGTTTTTGCTTCTAGAATGCTTTTATATTACTGCATAACTTATACATATACACATATAAGATGTATGAAGTTAATATATACCTATATACATTCTCACAACATACTGCAGGGTGGAGTTTTACCAAAGCATTAATGATACAACCACAAAAATGTGCTCTGTACTTTAAAGAAAGATTCTAGGGGCCCGGCGGGATGGCTCAGTGGTCTAAAACCTCTGCTTGAGAAAGCTTGGGCGGCTTCAGGGACTGCGGTTCGATCCCCGACACCACATGCTGCGCCAGCCCTGCCCTTGGGGTGGGCTGAGCTGGCCATAGAAATGAGTGAATAAACAAAGGTTCTGAAACAAGAATAAAAATAAAAAATAAAAAATAAAAAATAAAGATTCTAGCTCAGATTACACCATAGCAAGTTTACCACATGACCTAAATCTAGTCAATCTAGTTCTAAGGCCTAATATAATCCCAATATGCCATTAGAAAGCCTACTACTACTGGCAGGGCAGATGCTTCTGGGAAATGTGAGCATAAACAAAATACTGTATTTAAGGCATTTTACTCTTCCAAGTGCTCTGGCAAAATTGGAAAAGGACAGGTGCTGTTTACATTAACTCAACAGCAAAGAACAAAGAACTGTATTACACAACATGCCTTTAAATATTTAAAACTATTGAAAAGATTCAGTTAAACATGTGTAATACTTGATGCTTCTGCTAGAAAATGATTTATGTTTCTAATGTTTATCCAAATTTATGCTAGAAACATTTGACTAGAATACTAAGCATTTTCTGTAAAACAAAAAATTACCAGAAAAAATAGTATGTAGCTAGTTCTTCCATGATGCAAAGCCTTTTTTGCTCTAGTAGACACTGCTTTGTGAATTTGAAACAGTGAAAATAACATTTTATACTGTTCTAATTCCTTTCTTCATTTGGATTATTAATGAAACAAATCCCTTAATTCTTGATTAAATCAACACAATCAATCTACAAGGGTTATCTCCTTTTCTACATGGAATTCTTGATTAAAACAGATTTCAGAATGAGGCCTTTAAACATCTTACTGGACACAATTACTATTCTCGAAAGTGAAAATTCCCCAAGCAATGGGGATTTTCACTTCTTTTAATTTAAACTGAAAAATCAGGTGAAAAAGAATGAAGAGTGTTAATATTAGTCTGTACTATAAATCTCTATGAACTGTAGCTTTAAAAAAATAAAAACATTGCACAAGATCCAAGTAAATCTGTATTGCATGTGGAACAAACTATGCTAAAGCTGTAAGTGCTTCTGCTATAAAATCTTCTCTTTATAATATATAGGATTATAAACAATAAATTCCCATTTAAAAACATTACCTCAGAAAGATTAAAAGGTACCTTAGGAAGTGTACTCCTACTGGTTTAGCTAATGCACCAAAAAACAACTCTTGATCTTAACAAAACTGATTAGTACAGTTTTCCAATATAACAGTTCTTAAAAATAAACACCCAGATTAAACCCATAAAAGATGAACACATCACACCATAATATTATCTGTTAAAATACATTACTCAAAAAAAACCCCACAGTATTCATTTGCTATTCAGGGTATTATAAAGCTACTTGCAAAGATCCAATTAAGTCTGAAATAATTTCCAAAGAAGTCCCCTACTAAGTACATTTAATATTTAAAACAAAAAAGGCAATCTTGGTGAAGCTCTGTTTCAAAAAATCAACATCTTGAGGATTAAACCACTGGAAATATGTCTGCATTTAGTTTAACACGAACATAATCTACTGCTACTACTATACAAAAATATCTGTACTGTCAATTTATCCGTGGCAAATATTTAAAAAAAGAGAGGATAAAGCTTAGAAACAATCTATTTTATCCACCTGTTTCTATCAATTGTCTCAAGGTGATATGCAGCACTTTAAAAATCAAGTAGTCCTTGCTTATCTCTAAAATAGAACTTAACATTCGGGTTCTGGCTACTTGACTGAACGATACCAATAAAGTTACAGTTCAGCTTTTTAGTAGGTTTTCACCTAACCAAGCACTTCCTGAGACTGACTTCTAGATCTCCCTGGGCGGAAGGCAGAGAGACAGTGTACTGCACTGTGAATGGACAGCCAGGTATTTTATGAATGGAGGCGATCACGTGATCCCAGCACCTCCCCGAACTGATATTTCTCACATAACTGTGTCAACATTCTGAGAACTGGGGTAGTTGTTTGTGTGTGCGTGCTTTAAAATTTACTCTGAAACTCCAAATCCTCTTTACTTCCTGAACTCAAAACTCTACACAGAAAAAAACAAAAAGCTTTGAATTTTTTCTTGGGAAATCCTTTTAAGATGTCCAAGGTGATGGATGTTTAATTTTTTTTTTTTTTTTTTTTTATGAATGAAGAGTGTGCTATGCAAATGAGGGCGATTCACAAAAAAAGAGAGAACATGGCGGCCACTTCAGCTTCTAGATCTCGCACTGACACTGCAGCAACCTACCTCCTCCTACACCCGCTCATCAGAAATGTGCGATTTTCGAGAAGGAATGTGCTTGGCATTTTTCTAGCTACTTTATGTTACACTAGCCTCTACTCCGGACTTCTCTAAGGTTTTCTAAAAAGATCTGACTTGAGGAATGCACTTTGTTTAAAGGAATGCATCCCAACAACTCGTCCTAACTCACTTAACTCTTTCCAACCCTTCAACATAAACAAAACTTGAACTTAATCACCCAAGAACAGATATTACAGTTCTACACAGAATTTAAACCCTTCTAAGGTGCGAACTGTTACCACACCATTATTCCTCCAGGCAGCGCCTAGATTAAAACAAAACATTCAAAAGGCAAACTACTTCTCCTGCAAACACAAGAACAGTCCAAGTAAGCAAAAAATCGAAACAAGAATGCCCTTGAAGCTGATGTAGTCACCATCGCGTTCAGCAAGGAAAATTATTTAACGTAAACAATGTATTTAATATAGTCTAATAATAAAAAAGTAGTCTTTGAAATTCCTAGTTTTTTTATGTTCCTAAAGAAGGCACATCCGCCCAATATTCGCAAAGGGAAACAAAAAATAGCTCAACATCCAATATTTCCAGTGTTAAGTCTACTAAAAATTTCAGGGTTTCCCTAGCGCTTTTTCTTTTTTTTAAATAATCTGATAGGTCGTAAGTTTAAGGAAGGGGGCAGGGAAAGAAAGCTTAATCGGTATTTAAGAGTCACTGACTCATCGAATTAAGATTCATGAGCACTGTGCTGCAGGAGTTGCTCCCACACATTAGTTTCCAAGCGAAATAGCTAGAAAGAAAGCAGAATAGATGTCCAAGGTATGCTGGGTGCTGTGTTAGGCCGAAGGAAGACAAGCCAAATGTCTTCAAGGCAAAGGATAACAACTACTCCACTTTTAATCTGTCCACAGTATTCCGTCTCAGACACACAACTGCTAATTCCACCCCGGCACTTAAAGCAATTAGACTTAAGGGGTGGAGAGGGGTACTGCCATCAAATAAAATGGCCCCAAAATCGTTCATCCAGATGCACCGACTCTCCTAGGTTGCCAGCTTTCCGGAGCCCGAGTCCCCAGGGGATCGGATCCGACGAAGTGTCGGGGAAGAGGGGGCAATCAAGATCAATGAGGCACTTGCTTACTCGTAGTCAGAAGTCGCCGTCTCCTCGCTCATCTTTCCCTCACCGCGATTCGATCTGGAGATGGAGGAGCAACAGCAGGCGGGGGAGCAGCGCCGAGGGGCAGCAGGCAGTGGCGGCCGGGGGGGCGCGAGGGCAGCGGCTCAGGGGCCTCACCATGGTGGACGTCTCACCCGGAACGGTGCCCCCCAAACCGGGAACCCCAGCCACCCCCACAAGGGGGTGGCGGCAGCGACCTCCGCCGTGGCGACCCCAGTCTCTTCTCCTGCCTAAGCGCCCAGCCAAGGGACCTGAGGAGGCTGGCTGCAAAGGGAAAACGGAAGCAGTCGGGGGGGAGCTGCAAGGCAGCTTGGAGAACAGCTCCTCCAGGCTCTGGGGTGCAGCTCCGCGGGGTCCGGGCAGGAAGCGCAGGCGAGGCGGAGAAGCCGGGGGCAGGGGCGGCGCTTCCCTCAGGGATGCGGCGAGGAGGAAGCGGGCTGAGCTAGGCAGGGGCCGCCGGGGGGTTGCCGAGTCCTGGCTCCGGGCGACGGCGGCGGTGCGGTCCGGTCGGAGCCCACCTCACCATCTCCCGCTCAGCCCCGGTGCCCGGCCTTGGCCCTCAGGCACCCGCGGGGCCGGGCGCGGGCCCCACGGCGGCGGATTCCTCCAGACGCGCTCCGGCTGGGACGCCTAAGAGCGAGCAGCGCGGCGGGTGCGTGTGCGGAGAGCGGCGGGCGGGCGAGCTCTGGCTCTCGGGAAGCTGGGCCGGAGAAGAGCACGCAGCCGGGCACACAGGGTCCCGAGAAGCTGGGGCAGAAGACGAGAGTGGCCGTGAGTGGCCCGCCAGCCCGCGCCCACCAGCAGCAGCGCGGCGGGCCAGCTCACACACCCGCGAGAGGGGAGCTGCGAGGGGGGCGGCGGAAGCGCTCACGCCGCCCGCTCCTTCCGCCGCCGCCGCCGCGGCCCGAGCCAGGGGCGCCCGCGGGAGAGGGAGGCGAAGTAGTCCCTCGCGGCTGCTCCGGGCCGCCGGCCTCGCTGCGGGAGGGGAGGGACGGAGCGGGCGCGGGTAGAGCTGCCGAGCAGGGCGCCCAGGCGCCGGAGGCAGCGTGGGCAGCGAAACTAAGGGGTGCCGAATCACCGCAAGTCGGGGTCGTGTGTAGCACAGCAACTTTCAGGAAAGTAGTTCCCTCCTCCCTTCATTTCCCAAATCGCGGTGGATCCGGAGCGGGCGGAGGCGGGGGAAGAGGGAGGAGGCGGAGGGATACGGGGCTCACCGCGCGGCGTGCGTGCGCGCGCTCCAAACTCTTGGCACGCTGCAAGAGGGGCGGGGGTGGGAGCTGCAAGGGCGGCCGCTCGCGAGGTTGCATTGTTGCGGAGCCTTTCTCTGCGTTGCCTGTCTTGGAAAATCCGGGTTGCTTAAACTAGCGAGCTACAAAGACAGTGTGCTCAGGGAGGAAATTTGGATGCTACTCTGTTCTGCAGTGTGTGTGTGTGCGCGCGCGTGTTTTCCTTGTAGAGCAAAGAAGGGAGCCAGCATGAGTACATTTTAGTTGGGGTTACGGGAGGGGACAGCAAAGATAGCTCCTCCTGCTGTTTCTGTGGTTGCATTGCTGCAGTCCCCAAGCTTCTTGCACCAGCGAAGATTGTGTGCCGGAGCTAGGAGGCGTGGGGGGGGGCGGTGTCGTTTTAATATCTTGTTGCCTGATTTTCTCTCTCTCTCTCTCTCTCTCTCTCTCTCTCTCTCTCTCTCTCTCTCTCTCTCTCTCTCTCTCTCTCTCTCTCTCTCTCTCTCTCTCTCTCTCTCTCTCTCTCTCTCTC